>VDFB02058242.1:80118303-80131869 GCA_007258455.2 Sequoia sempervirens | reverse complement strand
CATACTTGTGGCAAAAACGACACCGAAAGGGGAGGGCCTCATAATCAAGCTACTAAATCCATGAGATAAACCCAAAGCAAATTTCTAGAGAATCCAAAAGAGGGTTATTCAAATCAATCTCTACACAAATGCAGGCACAAGAGATTACCTTTTTATCCAATGTCTGTTGCAATGGGCCAACCGGCTTGCCCAACAAGAGAGCTATCGTGTGTAGGCTATCATTAGTCCAAAACTCCAATGGGAGCCACGAGACACCCAAACCAGAACCCTTGAAGGCCTCTCCTTTGATGGATTAAAACCAACATACCAAGGCTTAATGAACAAGCCAACTTGGTTATAAAAATAAGGTCCCCCTTCAAAGGCCTTATTATGATTTGCTAGGCAAGAGAACACCACCACAAAGTAGTTGTTAGCGGTCAGCATAACCTCCATGTCACCTTCTAGATTCCAAACCCTACGAGTCCACGACTCTAGGAAAGGAAGAGAAACCCGAACACCCATAAATTTACATATCAATGCACGGTTTGACAGGTAGCTTACATATTCAGACACCGATTCTGGCTGTATGGCTAACACCGGACAAGCTTTACTTCTCTCAAGGCATCCATTTACTTTGGGGATCTGAGGACCTCCATTCAGCGCGGGACCCTCCCCTTGCATGGCACTATTCAAGAAGTTAATTGCATGGGAAAGCTCAGCCCGAGGCTGAGATAACTCAGACACCACATCTCGAAAAGAACCCTTCTCGAAAACCCCTGATCCACTCACCATATCCACACCATACAATAAAAAACGAAGCACAAAAAAGGGAATGAGGAGAGGGGCCCCTCATGACACCCCCACACCAAACACACCCCTGCCAAATATCAAAAAACCCCACTAATCTGCAAGAAAAAACCCTCCACGCTGAACCTGCACAACACAGACTCCACCAAAACAAATGTTGCCCCCAACACTCCCTTCACTGCATGCATGCACAGTTAAACATGCCCATGTAGGCCTCAGCCTGCTTCTGGCTGCGGGCGCAGGCCAAGTGCAGCACCAAAAATCTCAGTGCCATATTTTTCATTTCCTTAGAAGGGTTATTTATTAAGGAGTTCAGTACATTTTGTCATTATTACTTAATTCTGATGATGGGTCTCACAAGAGATTCAACTAGTCAATTTTCATTCACTCTCTACATGGAGTTTCCCAAAAGCTGTTTTTCTAAACACTAGCCATTGTCGAAGCTTAAAATCATTGATGATTATATAGTTATACTTGAAGTTCTCTAATACTAGTTGTAAAAATTATCTTTTGATCAATAATTTAGTTATAAACAAGCACTCCACAATCTTAAAACTAATCAAATTTCCTCACTGATACAAAATACCTTTCTTAGACCCTTACAAAATCTAATTTTTTTTTCACATATCGATTGGTTCTCCCAATATTTCTTGTTCATACTTGGTCCCCTTGTGTCCTTTTGTGATCTAGCTTTATGTGACAGAGCCAATATTAAAACTAGTCTGAGGCCTTACAAATTGGAAGTCTCTTCTTTTAATTACAAACTAGCCTGAGATCTATTCATAAACTGAAATTTGATATTTTTTACATGTGTTGGTATGTGGCGACTAATCATGCTATACTGTATAGCCCATGGTATACTGTACACCTCGACATGTATCTCTGCTGGGGACCGGGGCAGTGCTGGGCCCCGGGTGGGGGTTCGGGGGATGCAGCCTCCGAGAAAAATTTTCCTCCTATTTTTTCGCATCATCACTAAAAAAAGGAAAAATCAACGAAAAAAGAAAAATCCGATTTTGTAGAATCCAAAAGCTGGAAGCTTCTAAGCTTGTTAAAAAGGGGTTCGGATGGGTGTTACAGTATGATGAAAAACACGATTATTCGCAAGATTGTAATAGGTTTTACACTGGATAATAAAAGTATTGGATGGCTACGGTTTGGTGGATGTAGCCCGGATTGGGTCAACCACGTTAAATTCTCTGTGTTATGATTTATTCTATGTGTGTTTTAGTTTCTCTGTTTATTACTTAAATCTGCATTTAATTGTTAGATATCTGCCTTTCTAACCCTAACAAGTGGTATCAGAGCAGGTTGTGTTTCGATTATCGTCTATAGGAAGGTCTCACAGTTGAGTGGGAGTAATGGTAGACGAGGGTAAGAAGGTTGAAAAGTTTAATGGGTAGAACTATCAATTATGGAAGATGCAGATGGAGGACTATCTCTATCAGAAGGATTTATGGCGGCCATTGGAAGGGAAAACCAAGAAACCCACAGCAATGTCTGATGAGGACTGGGAGATTTTGGATAGAAAGGCTCTTGGAGGTATCCGTTTATGCCTGGCACAATCGGTGGCATTTAATATTACAAAAGAAAAGACAACTCAAGAGTTGATGGAAACCCTGGCGAAGTTATATGAAAAGCCTTCCGCTTCGAATAAGGTATTTCTTATGAAGCGTTTATTTAATATGAAAATGGTAGAAGGTGGGTCAGTACTGATCATTTAAATGAGTTTAATACGGTCACCGGTCAATTAACTTCTGTAAAAGTAAACTTTGATGAAGAAGTTAGGGCTCTTTTGATTTTGTGTTCTTTGCTTGAAAGCTGGAATAGCTTGGTAATGGCTGTTAGCAATTCTGTTTCTGGTTCGAATACATTGAAATTTGATGATGTTGGTGTTATTTTGAGCGAGGAAATCCGTAGGAAAAACTCAGGTGGAACATCCACATCAGGCAGTGTTTTGAATGCAGAAAGTAGGGGCAGAACAAAGGAGAGGAAACAATTTTGGAAATCGTGGGAAGTCACGAGGAAAATCAAAGGACAAAAGGTCCCAATCTAGAGACAAGAGGGATTGCTGGTACTGTGGGAAGCCGGGTCATTTGAAGAAAGATTGCTGGTCTTAGAATAATAAAAAAGGAGACAATAAGGAAGGAAGTAAAGAGGCAAATGTGGTAAGTAATAAATTTGATGAGGATGCTTTGATTATTTCCTTTGATAATGTTGATGATTCTTGGGTGTTAGATTCAGAGGCTTCATTTCATGCTACCCCCCATAGAAGTTATTTTCTTGATTATGTCCAATGGGATTTTGGGCTGGTTTATTTAGGAGATAACGAACCCTGTCAGATTGTTGGAAAGGGAAGAATCAAGAGTAAGTTGCAGAATGGGAATCATTGGCTACTACGTGAGGTAAGGCATGTTCCAAAGTTAAGCAGAAATTTAATTTCAGTAGGGCAACTAGATGATGAAGGTTGTGTTGTTACATTTAGTGATAAAAATTGGAAGGTCACAAAGGGTGCCTTAGTGGTAGCAAAAGGTGTGAAAGTAGGCACTTTATATCTTTGTATAGGTCATACTATTCCTTCTACTTTAATTGTTATGGAAAAAGGTCAATGTTTAGGAACAATTGCTGCAGTTTAGCGAATTAGAAGATCATCACAGTTGTTGTGGACTCTGAATCAACCTTTGTGGCATAATAGACTTAGGCATATAGGTGCAAAAGGTATGAAAGTACTTCATTTCAAATAATGTTTTACCCGGTCTAAATGTGTTATCACAGTTTCTATAGAAGTTGTGTGTATGGAAAACAAAGAGAGTAAAAGTTTTTCTCAAGAGTTGAAAGCAAAAGAAAGATGAAATTGGAGCTTGTGCATATGGATGTATGGGAGACCAGTTAAATTATCTTCTCTCGGTGGCTCTACGTATTATGTTACATTCATTGATGATGCAACTAGGAAGGTATGGATTTATTTCCTTAGGTAGAAATTTGATGTATTTGAAACTTTTAAAAAATGGAGAAGCTTGGTTGAGAATGAGACGGGTAAAAAGATAAAATGTCTCAGATCTGATAATAGTGGTGAGTATTGCAGCAAAGAGTTTGAATATTATTGTTCCTCTAATGGTATTTGTAGGCAGAAAATGGTTCTAAGGACTCCACAGGAAAATAGAGTGGTTGAACGCATGAATAGAACAATAATGGAGTGTGCACGGACTATGAGATTACATGTTGGGCTGCCTTTAAAATTGTGGGCAGAAATTTGTAAGCACTCTGTTTATTTAATCAATAGAGGTCCCTCTAATCCTTTGGGTTGTGGTATTCCAGAGGAAGCATGGATAGGTAGGAAGGTGAGTTATTCTTTTCTCAAGACCTTCGGTTGTGAAGCATTTGCATATGTAGATTCTGAAAATAGAACCAAGCTTGATGCAAAATCAAAGAAATGTGTATTTGTTGGATATGGCATTGATGAATTTGGTTATAGGCTTTGGGATTTTGAAAATCAGAAAATTGTGAGAAGCGGGGATGTCATATTCAATGAAAAAGTGTTGTACAAAGATCTGTTGCTATAGCATGAGAATAAAGAAAATGATTATCACGGTGTTGGATGATATTCCAAACAATGATGTTTCGGTGGTTCTTATCAGGCAACAACAACAACAACAAATACCACAAACTCCTGTTAGAGCGATCTTCAAGGATAAGTAGACCTCGAGAAAGATTCTCCCTCTTTGTATACTATTTTGTTAGCGTGTTGGTGAACCCGAGGAATATTATGATGAAGCTATCTGGTGGATACCAGGTTTAGTGGGAGCATGGAATGGAAGAAGAAATGGACTCCTTGCTGAAAAATGGGACTTAAAAATTTATGCAAAGTTACTCTAGCAATTAAAAATGCTTTACACCAAACAAAATGGGTTTATATAGGCTAAGAAGGATGGAGGTAGAAGATTTAAAGCCAGATTAGTTGTAAAGGGATTTACTTGCGGAAAAAGGGTATTGATTTTGATGGGATTTATCTCCAGGTTGTTAAAACTTCTATTTGTATTGTTTTAAGAAGTATTGAGCTGCTGAAGATTTTGCATTTAGAGCATTGATATTTAAAATAGCCTTTCTCCATAGTGATTTGGAAGAGGAAATATATATGGAACATCCACAAGGATTTGAGGTCAAAGGTAAGGAGAAACTAGTGTACAGATTGAAGAAAAGTTTATATGGCTTGAAGCAAGCACCTCGGCAATGGTACTTGAAATTTGATAGCTTTATGGCTGAGCAAGGCTACAATAAGTGTAATTTTGACCATTGTGTTTATTTAAGAGGTTGGATAATGACAACTACATTATTTTATGCCTATATGTTGATGACATGCTTGTACTTGAGGTCTAACATGAATCCACATAAGTGAGCTAAAACAACATTTAGCAAACTCTTTTTGCTATATGAGAAGGATTTAGGGGTATACAAATCCTTGGTATGAAAATTTGTAGAGATAGGAAAAACAAAAATTGTTTTTATCTCAGGCTAATTATGTTGAAAAGGTGTTGCAGAGATTTCATATGGAGAATGCAAAAGCTGTCAGCACACCTTTGCCTAGTCATATCAAATTGACTAAGGATATGTGTCCAAAGACACAAGAGGAGGAAGAAAAAATGTCCAAGGTACCATATGCTTCAGCTGTAGGTAGTTTAATGTACGCCATGGTATGCACGAGACCGGATATTGCACATGCCATAGGAGTTGTTAGTAGGTATTTGAGTCATCATGGAGTTGAGCATTGGAATGCAGTAAAATGGATTCTCAGGTATTTGAGAGGTACATCCAATAAGTGTTTATGTTTTGGGGGCTCTAATACTGATTTAAAAGGCTATGTTGACTCAGATTTGGTAGGGATAGATACGAGCCGAGGAATTACCCGCAGGTTATGTATTTACAGTTGGTGGGACAGCGGTGAGTTGGATTTCTCGATTGCAAAAGGTGGTTGCTTTATCCACCACAGAGGCAGAGTATGTTGCTGCAACAGAGGCAGAAAAGGAGATGATATGGATGCAACTTTTCATGGATGAGTTGGGCAAACAACAGGCTGAAAATTACTTGTTCTGAGATAGCCCGAGAGTGCTATACATCTTGCAAAATTACGCCTTGCATTCTAAAACAAAACACACACTCTGAGTTGAGAGATATCATTTCATTAAATTAGTGTTGGAGGATGGGCGAGGTCAATTTGGACAAGATACATCTGAATGTCAATTCATGGATATGTTTGAGCTAGGAAGTTGAGCTCCTATTGGCTTAGTTGGCCTTCAAGGTTAATTCAAATTATAACAATGAGGTCAAAGGTACTTATTTCGATTAGAATTTGTAATTCTGTGATGTTGTCCGAGATCAGTCTCCAAGTGGGAAGTGTGTTGGTGTGAGTCGATCAGTCTCAAGTGGGAAATTGTTGGTATGTAATGGCCATTTGATCATACTATATTGTATAGCCCATGAATCTGTACACCACATATATATGCCTTGTTGGGGTCGAGTACAGAAACAGGCCGGGTGAGATTTGGTGGCCGAAAAAATTCCTCCTATTTTTGGTCATCACCGAAAAAGGGAAAAATCAACGAAAAAAGAAAAATCCGATTTTTTAGAACCCAAAATCTGGAAGCTTCTAAGCTTGTTAAAAAGGGGTTCGTGTGATGACCCCGTATCTTTTCTAGGAAAAAAGGCAATTGAAATTAATTAATTAAATATTCAAATAGTCCTTTATTTATTTTTAAGGCTTTTGAAATATTTAATTAATCATTATTGGAATTTATTAAAGCTATTGATAAATGATAAATATTTGAGACTTTATAAAGTCTTAATTCCAAATTAAAAATGGACTATGTTGCCATAACGCGAAAATGAATCAGTTGCCATAACGGAAAGGTGTTGGTCTTTCTTAAGGCATTTTGGGCGAATTCAGAAACATCACGGAAGAATGAATTAAGTCTAGTTTTTTGAATTGAAGTGTTGAGAACGGAAACTCTCAGACTTCGGGGTCACTCCTGGACGAAAACCCGGATTGGCCATTTTGGTATATATATTCACAGTTAATTATCAAAGCTTTGTTCTGAATCAAATATTATATTCAACCGAAGATATTCACTGAAGGAAACGGGTATAGAGGTGACGGAAGTATTTGTGGAGGAAATTCCGTTATTACAGACGTTGATGATCTAAATTCATAGTGCTGGGCTATATTTGCGTATGGTGATATTGACGGGCTCTTTCAGTGACGGGACGTCTGGAGAAGTCCCGATATCGGGACTGTTTGTTCATCGAGCATTTCAATATAATCACTACGGGAGCATTTATGCATACCGAGATTACTATCTCATTGAGTAACATACCGTGGGAGCACTTCCGGGTTTATCATTAATCATTGTGACTTGTTACTTCTACACCGGTGAACAATCAACATTACGGCATGGTATCATCATTGCCGGAGATTTATATTGGCTGTCGGGGAATGAAGACAATGTACAAAAGCCGTGGATGTTAAAGCCTGTTGTCGGCAATGTATCAAGATGTTACTCATCCGTCTAGAGGAGTCTACAGAACTGTCATTCAGAAAGGTTGTCGGAAAAGATGTTTCTAAGTGCGCACGTGAGAATGGAGAGTCGGTATAGCTATATCGAGTGCTTATGCATCTGGCGAAGGGAGTCGGGAATCATCCTTGACATCATTAACGGGAATCTCTATGGGCGTTGAAGACAAACGGGTGATACTCCATTTTTCCGTTAACAATATTCTTGCATCTGATCTTTGATGTTTATTGAAGGGGAGACGCATATTGGTAGAGTCGGGATTGTCATCAGTAGTTGTATACGGTTTGTGCTAGAGTTTATCGGGGATGCCATATGTTAATCTGTTGCTGCGGCAAAGCCAACCATTCCGTGAACTTTGATATCGGGCTCTTCATATCTGTGTTGTTGTGTGCGTCAATATTACTACTGAAAAATACGGGTATGTCCATAGAACTTCTTGCTACCACCTGTAATCATGTGAAGTCAATGACCAAGAAATGTTGAATATTTTCAATAAGTCCTTGCAAGTCTCTGTTCTGGTTATATATGAATTATCATGAATGGTCATTTACTGACAATATAAAGAGTGATTGGTTATAGTAATGATCTGTCCATTTGCAATTTGAATGATTTGCATTTGTAAAGCAGTCCGGAGTCTCTTATTCATGTGTTCAGTGAAAAGGGGAATATGGTGAAAACTATAAATCCATACTTTGAAGTAGTGATCGTTACAACCCAGAATACCCTTTGGCATTTGACATTGTTGTCCAGAGTACTTTGTTATACAAATTAATTATGAACAGTCGTAACCCACCTAAAGGATTGCTTGTGAATTGTTTGATAATAATCAGAGTTGGTTGTTGAATTGAGAACTGTATTGTGCAAGTGATTTGACAAATAACTAATTGCTGCTTTAGAGGATTATACAATCCATGTCTATTGTCCGATATTTAAAAAATTAGTTGTTTCTTTTACTCTGGATATACTTGAGGAGTTTCATCATTTCAGACCTGATCGATACTCATTGAATACATGGAGCTTGCAAGAATAGTTTGACAAATATCATTGTTGGAAGACTTGGGTAATATCAGCAATAAGCTTGGCCTAAGGGGTTGGGGTTATTACAGTTCGGATGGGTGTTACAGTATGATGAAAAACGCGATTATTCACAAGATTGTAATAGGTTTTACACTGGATAATAAAAGTATTGGATGGCCGTGGTTTGGTGGATGTAGCCCGGATTGGGTGAATCACGCTAAATTCTCTGTGTTATGATTTATTCTATGTGTGTTTTAGTTTTTCTGTTTATTACTTAAATCTGCATTTAATTGTTAGATATCTGCCTTTCTAACCCTAACAACATGTAGTTTGGTGCTTTCAATGTTTTTTATTCATTAGTTGGATCCTTTGGTTCTCTTATTCTGATGTAGCTTTATGTGGCAGAATCAATGTTAAAACTACCCGAGCCCAGACTCGATATGAAAACTAGTCCAGACCATACAAATTGGACTATGATAGTTGAAAAATGTAGTTTTTAGTAAGTAGTATTCTTTGTTTTGTTAATGATAGCTTTTTGTGGCAAAAGTCAATAGCAAAGCTAGCCCAAACCCATACAATCTGGTGTCTCACAGAGTATGATATATTTTAGTGCATAGGCAGTATTTTTAATGCTTGTTAAGAACATATCTTTCTTGAGAATTTCTCAGCATGCCAAAATATAAAGATATTTTCAATTTCTCAGGATATAATTGGGAAAAGAAACCAGGAACATTTTGAGAACCAAAAAAAGGCAAAGAAATTCAAATAAAAAAAAGAAATATTTGATGTTTCTTTTCATTTAAAGCCATCCTATTTGCATAGAGAGTGAGAGAGTGAAAGTAAACAAGTGTACATCATTAATTTGAAGTAAGGATTTTCCTCTTTAATTTTGAGATCACTGATTACAAGTAATTGTAATATAAATCTTTAACAATGTTAATAAATAACTCCGCCAGAATGATAATGAACCCTTCATGCAATAAAACAAAACTAAGGTGAATAAGACCTGTTAAGCCTACCATTCTTCTTAACTATTGAGTCCAAGAAGACTATACCTATACACAAAATGGTAACTACAACATTAAAATTGACAACAATAGTCTCCCTATCCTCTTCAAATAACTCTTAAGTTTACAGCATTGGCAACAACATGTTAGAATATTATATTCTGATATTGTATAATGGTCAATTATATCTGCAGTAGTTGGTAGGTAGTTGGTGGGTACACATTTAATGTCTACAGTAATTTACTCCTCTATATATTGTAATCTTCTCCTTTTGTTAATACAAACAATTTTTAGCCCAAAATTGTTTCATGGTATCGGAGCCATGGGGTTCTACAAAATTTGGCGAATTTTTTAATAAAAAATTCATAGCCTCCTTTTATCTAGATTTTTTTTTCCAGAAATTTGTTTTCGAAGTTTTTTTGGTGGCTCCTCAAAATTTTCTTGAAGAAAGATGCGTTTTTTTCTGGCCACACGTCTCGGGCTTTCTTCTGGTCGCATTTTAGGGTTTCTGGGCATTCTTTGGCGCACGTTTTTCTTCTGCTAGCCGCGCGAACCTCTTTTAGGCATTTTTTTATTATTTTCTGGTCGCCTTTGCTCAGGCCGCACAACCCTTTGTGGCACGATCTTATTTTCTAGCTTCGTCGGACTTCTCTTGTAGCTCGCGCGACCTGAACCTGCCTCTTCTGGCATGAATGCAAGCCGCATATTTGGGCCGCAACGTCCTCTGCTTGCATCGCGTTTTTTGAAGGCCGTCGCGTTTTCAGTGCTTCTGGACGCATTCTATGTGCGATTTGTTTTTCTAGTAGGCGTCTTTTTTCTTCAACTTGCAGACGTGATTCGTGCCTACTGTGATTGCAATTCTGGCCGCGCATTTTTGAAGAAAAGACCTCATCTTAGCACGTGTTTTTTGGGCGTTGGATTTTCTAAGAAAATCCCTTTTTCTGGATGCGATTTTCTGCCTTTGAGGTCGCATTCTCCATTCTGTCTGGTGTGTGATTTAAAAGAGGACGCGTTTTTTGGTGGCTACAAGTCTTTTCCGGACATTTTCTGCATTTTTCTGGTTCATCCATGGCGGCTAGGGTTCCAGAAGCTTCGCCTAGGGTTTTGACCCTCTGTTTGAAGGCGATTTTTTTTTTCGGTTGCAGATTCTTGGCGGGTTTTTCGAGATCTTAGATGGGTTGGTCTCTGATTTTTCTTTGTGCTTCGTTTTTTGTGCCTCGGTTTTTGTGCAGATATGTTCTGCCAGCTAGGGTTCCAAACCCTATGTTTTTCCAGCCGACAATCGATATAGGGTTTTAATATTTTTTCCCTTAAAAAATCTGTATGGGTTTTCATAATTTTTTCCCTTAAAAAATTTTGGGAGGGTTTATAATTTTCTCCTCAAACATTAAGAGTTTTTCTTGTATACCCTAATCAGGGTTTCTGTTGTTTGGGAGAGCTCTCTGGTATTTGGTTTTTATTGTTTTTTCAGAAAAAACAATGATTTGTAATCTGGGTTTGACGATTTTTTCCTCAAAAATCGTGGTTTGTTGCAGTCTGTTTTGGTCGCACTTGGAGTTGCTGGGGCGAACATCTGCACATATGTCTTCTTGCAGTCTGTTCTCGGGCGTCGTGCTCATCTGCAAAAGTTTCGATGGTTTGCTGATTTTTCCTCAAAATCGTGGCAGCTATTCTCCGTGTGTCTCTGGTTTTAGGGAGGGACAGCTCTGTTATCCAATGTCAGGTTGGACATTTTGTGATGACTTTTGGTTAGCAGTTTTGCAGATTCTGGGAGGGTCAGTGGCAGACTCATCTCAAGTGGCAGAGTTAGTGGTAGGCTCTTGTTTCTTGTTGCAGAGCTTTCTAAAGAAGGGGCAGCCTTCTCTGTTTTATTCTGGATGGTTTTTGGTACCCTTGGTCATCAACATTCTGTAGATCCAGGGAGGGTCTCTGTAGCTGTTAGAATATTATATTATGATATTGTATAATGGTCAATTATATCTATAGTAATTTACTCCTCTATATATTGTAATCTTCTCCTTTTGTTAATACAAGCAATTTTTAGCCCAAAATTGTTTTACAACATGCCTAGCATTTCAGGACTGCAATGTCCTGTCTTAACCACAATGTTTTATTTTAAGCATTATGATCAACAATATTTCCTATAATGCTATGACAACAATAGTGATTGCAGTACTAATAATGGTGCTACCGAACACTGTAGTGATCAAGAATGATACAAAGCACAATAATGACAGAATGCTTCTGATCAGTGATCATAAGAAGATGACTAATCACATAAGAGTAGTCATGTCAAAAGACAATAATGATGACAACAATCTCAACTGATAAGACATCATTAACAGCTGGAATGTTGTAATGTACCTTGTTCTGCTTTGCCCTAGAATTCATTTGTTGATTAGGTTTAGGGTTTCTTCTTTCAAGGGAATGTTCTCTCTAATGAAATAATCCTGGCTTGAAATCTACATTCACCATATTAACAACATTTCCACATACACATATATTTGTTAGCATTAATATCTAGATATCCAAAATATAAACATAATCACCAAAACAATAATAAAGACATAGGAGGAGTGGCATAGGTAGATCTGCCCGAAGCTATCCATCTAAGCCCAAGAGCACAAGCGTTTGATCCAGACAACCCACCCCTTGGCCCCGAGTGGCAGGAATGTCCAAACCAAGACAATTCCACCCATGAAGTGGCGTGCTTAGTGGATACACTTGTACTTGCTTTCTCTACCCATGTCATGACCTCGGAAGACACTTAACCTACTGGGGGGAAGCCAGTGGAGCTTATAAGTGGTTTTGGGCCTACCACCCCTCCATGGCCTCGGCGGATCTTGAGTGGGACCCCCACCCCTCCATGGCCCAGCCATGCCTTGGGATTGGGCAGAATCTTAAGTGGAATTTCCACCCCTCCATGGCCCATCCTTGCCTTGGGTTGCGAGGGCGGACTTGAGTGGGGTTTTTAGGCACCACTTTTCTTAGGCCCTTCCTCCCTAGTAGGTTTGCAAACACTGAGAAGACAATCTTTAAGCAATCAAATATATTTGCATTTATCATTGATTCGTTAAGCCAATATCAACATCATTTCCTAGAGCAATTATCCATGATAATACTAAAGAAAGTATTACACCAATAATCAGATTAGCAACATCTATGATGTATATGCAATTCCACATTAATGCAGAAACAGTATATGTCAGCCTATGTACAGTACCATTGATATCATTGATATGTAAGTGGCATCCGGATTATGCATTTGCTAAGAAAGAGACAATGCTACAGAATTCAGAATTTGCTATTTCAAAATGCAGCAACCTTAATGATCAGCTTCTGCTTGATTGTACATAAAATATGCATGCTCGGGTTCAGACATATTTAATAGAAATATTCAAAGAATTAGATGCAGCAATGAAATCAATCTGATTGGCCCCTTAGAGGTAGGCTATTGGTCATATTAAATAGAATGCAGGACCTAGAACTAATGCATTGCATATTCAAGCATCTATCATTGAATGAGTTTTCTGTTCTGATATTAGTAGATTGCTAAATATTAAGGCTAAGTGAATAAATCACCTGGTTAAGTGCATCTAGTCTCCTTGTAATCTGAATTCTTTATTTTTATCTCCTTTATTTTCTGTTTATATTTCTCTGTGTTTTTCTCCTTTTTATGTCTCTCTCTTTTTCCTTTTTTATATCTTCTAGAGACTCATAATCATAAGACACACCCTTTCATAGTTGCCACCTTTTGAAAGTGCATGACTGTTCACTGACTATTATTTTTAATTAACAAAATGTCAAAAACTAATCCACAGTCTCCCAAGAGTCAGCACTTCCCTTGAGACTGACTCGTTTCATTTATACTGACTGCTGCTCTTTTATTCCCCCTAAATTGAATCTAAACACTGCCTTGTATAAAACGATTGTGGGTGTCTATGTCAGACTTGCTACAGTCTTTCGTTTTATTCAAAGATAAGTTTATATTATTTCTGACGTCCCCAGATTTGAATCTCTGTCTTGTATTGCCTATACTGATTTTATATTGATGTGTATATTATTTTATATAATTTATTATTATGATATTTATAATATTAATTATTTTGCTTTATATTATATTATGATTATTGATTAGAGCACCAGAATATCTATGTATAATAATGTTAGTTAATATTTCTTTAGGATAT
>VDFB02058242.1:79978148-80118203 GCA_007258455.2 Sequoia sempervirens | reverse complement strand
TTTCTGGAAAAAAAAATCTAGATAAAAGGAGGCTATGAATTTTTTATTAAAAAATTCGCCAAATTTTGTAGAACCCCATGGCTCCGATACCATGAAACAATTTTGGGCTAAAAATTGTTTGTATTAACAAAAGGAGAAGATTACAATATATAGAGGAGTAAATTACTGTAGACATTAAATGTGTACCCACCAACTACCTACCAACTACTGCAGATATAATTGACCATTATACAATATCAGAATATAATATTCTAACATGTTGTTGCCAATGCTGTAAACTTAAGAGTTATTTGAAGAGGATAGGGAGACTATTGTTGTCAATTTTAATGTTGTAGTTACCATTTTGTGTATAGGTATAGTCTTCTTGGACTCAATAGTTAAGAAGAATGGTAGGCTTAACAGGTCTTATTCACCTTAGTTTTGTTTTATTGCATGAAGGGTTCATTATCATTCTGGCGGAGTTATTTATTAACATTGTTAAAGATTTATATTACAATTACTTGTAATCAGTGATCTCAAAATTAAAGAGGAAAATCCTTACTTCAAATTAATGATGTACACTTGTTTACTTTCACTCTCTCACTCTCTATGCAAATAGGATGGCTTTAAATGAAAAGAAACATCAAATATTTCTTTTTTTTATTTGAATTTCTTTGCCTTTTTTTGGTTCTCAAAATGTTCCTGGTTTCTTTTCCCAATTATATCCTGAGAAATTGAAAATATCTTTATATTTTGGCATGCTGAGAAATTCTCAAGAAAGATATGTTCTTAACAAGCATTAAAAATACTGCCTATGCACTAAAATATATCATACTCTGTGAGACACCAGATTGTATGGGTTTGGGCTAGCTTTGCTATTGACTTTTGCCACAAAAAGCTATCATTAACAAAACAAAGAATACTACTTACTAAAAACTACATTTTTCAACTATCATAGTCCAATTTGTATGGTCTGGACTAGTTTTCATATCGAGTCTGGGCTCGGGTAGTTTTAACATTGATTCTGCCACATAAAGCTACATCAGAATAAGAGAACCAAAGGATCCAACTAATGAATAAAAAACATTGAAAGCACCAAACTACATGTTGTTAGGGTTAGAAAGGCAGATATCTAACAATTAAATGCAGATTTAAGTAATAAACAGAAAAACTAAAACACACATAGAATAAATCATAACACAGAGAATTTAGCGTGATTCACCCAATCCGGGCTACATCCACCAAACCACGGCCATCCAATACTTTTATTATCCAGTGTAAAACCTATTACAATCTTGTGAATAATCGCGTTTTTCATCATACTGTAACACCCATCCGAACTGTAATAACCCCAACCCCTTAGGCCAAGCTTATTGCTGATATTACCCAAGTCTTCCAACAATGATATTTGTCAAACTATTCTTGCAAGCTCCATGTATTCAATGAGTATCGATCAGGTCTGAAATGATGAAACTCCTCAAGTATATCCAGAGTAAAAGAAACAACTAATTTTTTAAATATCGGACAATAGACATGGATTGTATAATCCTCTAAAGCAGCAATTAGTTATTTGTCAAATCACTTGCACAATACAGTTCTCAATTCAACAACCAACTCTGATTATTATCAAACAATTCACAAGCAATCCTTTAGGTGGGTTACGACTGTTCATAATTAATTTGTATAACAAAGTACTCTGGACAACAATGTCAAATGCCAAAGGGTATTCTGGGTTGTAACGATCACTACTTCAAAGTATGGATTTATAGTTTTCACCATATTCCCCTTTTCACTGAACACATGAATAAGAGACTCCGGACTGCTTTACAAATGCAAATCATTCAAATTGCAAATGGACAGATCATTACTATAACCAATCACTCTTTATATTGTCAGTAAATGACCATTCATGATAATTCATATATAACCAGAACAGAGACTTGCAAGGACTTATTGAAAATATTCAACATTTCTTGGTCATTGACTTCACATGATTACAGGTGGTAGCAAGAAGTTCTATGGACATACCCGTATTTTTCAGTAGTAATATTGACGCACACAACAACACAGATATGAAGAGCCCGATATCAAAGTTCACGGAATGGTTGGCTTTGCCGCAGCAACAGATTAACATATGGCATCCCCGATAAACTCTAGCACAAACCGTATACAACTACTGATGACAATCCCGACTCTACCAATATGCGTCTCCCCTTCAATAAACATCAAAGATCAGATGCAAGAATATTGTTAACGGAAAAATGGAGTATCACCCGTTTGTCTTCAACGCCCATAGAGATTCCCGTTAATGATGTCAAGGATGATTCCCGACTCCCTTCGCCAGATGCATAAGCACTCGATATAGCTATACCGACTCTCCATTCTCACGTGCGCACTTAGAAACATCTTTTCCGACAACCTTTCTGAATGACAGTTCTGTAGACTCCTCTAGACGGATGAGTAACATCTTGATACATTGCCGACAACAGGCTTTAACATCCACGGCTTTTGTACATTGTCTTCATTCCCCGACAGCCAATATAAATCTCCGGCAATGATGATACCATGCCGTAATGTTGATTGTTCACCGGTGTAGAAGTAACAAGTCACAATGATTAATGATAAACCCGGAAGTGCTCCCACGGTATGTTACTCAATGAGATAGTAATCTCGGTATGCATAAATGCTCCCGTAGTGATTATATTGAAATGCTCGATGAACAAACAGTCCCGATATCGGGACTTCTCCAGACGTCCCGTCACTGAAAGAGCCCGTCAATATCACCATACGCAAATATAGCCCAGCACTATGAATTTAGATCATCAACGTCTGTAATAACGGAATTTCCTCCACAAATACTTCCGTCACCTCTATACCCGTTTCCTTCAGTGAATATCTTCGGTTGAATATAATATTTGATTCAGAACAAAGCTTTGATAATTAACTGTGAATATATATACCAAAATGGCCAATCCGGGTTTTCGTCCAGGAGTGACCCCGAAGTCTGAGAGTTTCCGTTCTCAACACTTCAATTCAAAAAACTAGACTTAATTCATTCTTCCGTGATGTTTCTGAATTCGCCCAAAATGCCTTAAGAAAGACCAACACCTTTCCGTTATGGCAACTGATTCATTTTCGCGTTATGGCAACATAGTCCATTTTTAATTTGGAATTAAGACTTTATAAAGTCTCAAATATTTATCATTTATCAATAGCTTTAATAAATTCCAATAATGATTAATTAAATATTTCAAAAGCCTTAAAAATAAATAAAGGACTATTTGAATATTTAATTAATTAATTTCAATTGCCTTTTTTCCTAGAAAAGATACGGGGTCATCACACGAACCCCTTTTTAACAAGCTTAGAAGCTTCCAGATTTTGGGTTCTAAAAAATCGGATTTTTCTTTTTTCGTTGATTTTTCCCTTTTTCGGTGATGACGCAAAAAAATAGGAGGAAAATTTTTTCTCGGGGAGACTCGCTAAACCCTCACACCGGGGCCGGTGACCGGGACCCCAACAAAGGGATACATGTCGAGGGTTAATGCGATTGCAGCTGGGCTATACAGTATAGCATGATCGATTAAGCCACATACCAACAATCTCCCGCGGGTGATCCGGACTCCACACCAACACAATCTCCCACTTGGAAGCTGATCACGGACAACCTGGCAATTCACGGCTCCCACTTTGGAAATAAGTACCTTGGATTTCCTTTGCTGTTATGCTTGAGATTCAACCTTGAAGATTAGCGGCCGAAGGGGCCAGGGCTCAGCTGCCTAGTCCTGTAGCCATTAAACATATCCATTGGATTGACATCTATATGTATCTTGTCCAACTTGAACTGTCCATCCTCCAACACTGACTGAATGAAAAGATATCTCAACTGTATGTTTTTTTTTTAGAATGCAAGGCAGAATTCTTTGCAAGATGTATAGCACTCTGGCTGTCTGTAAGTAATTTCAGCCTGTTGTTTTGCCCAACTCATCCATGAAAAGTGCAGCCATATCATCTCCTTTGCCGCCTCTGTTGCAGCAACATACTCTGCCTCTGTGGTGGATAAAGCAACCACCTTTTGCAATCGAGAAATCCAACTCACTGCTGTCCCACCAACTGTAAATACATAACCTGTGGTACTCTGCCTGGTATCTATATCCCCTACCAAATCTAAGTCAACATAGCCTTTTAAATCAGTATTAGAGCCCCC
This sequence comes from Sequoia sempervirens, assembly GCA_007258455.2. Taxonomy (NCBI): domain Eukaryota; kingdom Viridiplantae; phylum Streptophyta; class Pinopsida; order Cupressales; family Cupressaceae; genus Sequoia; species Sequoia sempervirens. Next base: position 80,114,017 of record VDFB02058242.1, on the reverse strand, counting down.
AAAACATAAACATTTATTGGATGTACCTCTCAAGTACCTGAGAATCCATTTTACCGCATTCCAATGCTCAACTCCATGATGACTCAAATACCTACTAACAACTCCTATGGCATGTGCAATATCCGGTCTCGTGCATACCATAGCGTACATTAAACTGTCTACAGCTGAAGCATATGGTATCTTGGACATTTTTTCTTCCTCCTCTTGTGTCTTTGGACACATATCCTTAGTCAATTTGACATGACTAGGCAAAGGTGTGCTGACAACTTTTGCATTCTCCATGTGAAATCTCTGCAACACCTTTTCAACATAATTAGCCTGAGATAAAAACAATTTTTTGTTTTTCCTATCTCTACAAATTTTCATACCAAGGATTTGTTTTGCTACCCCTAAATCCTTCATAGCAAAAGAGTTTGCTAAATGTTGTTTTAGCTCACTTATGTGATCCATGTTAGACCCTGCTACAAGCATGTCATCAACATATAGGCATAAAATAATGTAGCTGTCATAATCCAACCTCTTAAAATAAACACAATGGTCAGAATTACACCTGTTGTAGCCTTGCTCAGCCATAAAACTATCAAATTTCAAATACCATTGCCGAAGTGCTTGCTTCAAGCCATATAAACTTTTCTTCAATTAGCACACTAGTTTCTCCTTACCTTTGACCTCAAATCCTTGTGGCTGGTCCATATATATTTCCTCTTACAAATCACCATGGAGAAAGGGTGTTTTAACATCAAGCTGTTCTAAATGCAAATCTTCAGCAGCCACAATACTTAAAACAATACAAATAGAAGTCATTTTAACAACTGGAGATAAAATCCCATCAAAATCAATACCCTTTTTCTGTGCAAATCCCTTTACAACTAATCTGGCTTTAAATCTCTTCTTACCTCCATCCTTCTCTTTAGCCTATAAACCCATTTGTTTGGTAAAGCATTTTTACCTGCAGGCAACTTGCATAATTCCCAAGTCTGATTTTTCAGCAAGGAGTCCATTTCTTCTTCCATTCCATGCTCCCACTAAACCTTGGTATCCACCTGTATAGCTTCATCATAATATTCTGGTTCACCAACATCAGTTAACAAAATAGTATACAAAGAGGGAGAGAATCTTTCTGGAGGTCTACTTATCCTTGAAGATCGTCTAACAGGAGTTTGTGGTATTTGTTGTTGTTGTTGTTGCCCAGCATAAGGAACCACTGAAACATCATTGTTTGGAATATCATCCAACACTGCATAATCATTTTCTTTATTCTCATGCTATAGCAACAGATCTTTGTACAACACTTTCTCATTGATTATGACATCCCTGCTTCTCACAATTTTCTGATTTTCAAAATCCCAAAGCCTATAACCAAATTCATCAATCCCATATCCAACAAATACACATTTCTTTGATTTTGCATTAAGCTTGGTTCTATTTTCAAAATCTACAAATGCAAATGCTTCACAACTAAAGGTTTTGAGAAAAGAATAACTCACCTTCCTACCTTTCCATGCTTCCTCTGGAATACCACAACCCAAAGGATTAGAGGGACCTCTATTAATTAAATAAACAGTAGTGTTTACAGTCTCTACCCACATTTTTAAAGGCAGCCCAGCATGCAATCTCATAGTCCGTGCACGCTCCATTATTGTTCTATTCATGCACTCAACCACTCCATTTTCCTGTGGAGTCCTTAGAACCATTTTCTGTCTACGAATACCATTAGAAGAACAATAATCTTCAAACTCTTTGCTGCAATACTCACCACCATTATCAGATCTAAAACATTTTAGCTTTTTACCCGTCTCATTATCAACCAAACTTCTCCATTTTTTAAAAGTTTCAAAAACATCAAATTTCTACCTAAGGAAATAAATCCATACCTTTATAGTTGCATCATCAATGAATGTAACATAATACAGAGAGCCACCGAGAGAAGATACCTGAACTGGTCTCCATACATCCATATGCACAAGCTCCAATTTCTCATCTTTCTTTTGCTTTCAATCCTTGAGAAAACTTACTCTCTTTTGTTTTCCATACACACAACTTTCATAGAAATCCGTATTAACACATTTTAGACCTGGTAAAACATTATTTGAATGAAGTACTTTCATACCTTTTGCACTCATATGCCCAAGTCTATTATGCCACAGTGTTGATTCAGAGTCCACAACAACTGTATGATCTTCTACCTGCTAAACTACAGCAACTGTTCCTAAACATTGATCTTTTTCCGTAACAATTAAAGTAGAAGGAACAATATGACCTGTACAAAGATATAAAGTGCCTACTTTCACACCTTTTGCTACCACTAAGGCACCCTTTGTGACCTTCCAATTTTTATCACTAAATGTAACAACACAACCTTCATCATCTAGTTGCCCTACTGAAATTAAATTTCTGCTTAACTTTGGAACATGCCTTACCTCACGTAGTAGCCAATGATTCCCATTCTGCAACTTACTCTTGATTCTTCCCTTTCCAACAATCTGACAGGGTTCGTTATCTCCTAAATAAACCAGCCCAAAATCCCATTGGACATAATCAAGAAAATAACTTCTATGGGGGTAGCATGAAATGAAGCCTCTGAATCTAACACCCAAGAATCATCAACATTATCAAAGGAAATAATCAAAGCATCCTCATCAAATTTATTACTTACCACATTTGCCTCTTTACTTCCTTCCTTATTGTCTCCTTTTTTATTATTCTAAGACCAGCAATCTTTCTTCAAATGACCCGGCTTCCCACAGTACCAGCAATCCCTCTTGTCTCTAGATTGGGACCTTTTGTCCTTTGATTTTCCTCGTGACTTCCCACGATTTCCAAAATTGTTTCCTCTCCTTTGTTCTGCCCCTACTTTCTGCATTCAAAACACTGCCTGATGTGGATGTTCCACCTGAGTTTTTCCTACGGATTTCCTCGCTCAAAATAACACCAACATCATCAAATTTCAATGTATTCGAACCAGAAACAGAATTGCTAACAGCCATTACCAAGCTATTCCAGCTTTCAAGCAAAGAACACAAAATCAAAAGAGCCCTAACTTCTTCATCAAAGTTTACTTTTACAGAAGTTAATTGACCGGTGACCGTATTAAACTCATTTAAATGATCAGTACTGACCCACCTTCTACCATTTTCATATTAAATAAACGCTTCATAAGAAATACCTTATTCGAAGCGGAAGGCTTTTCATATAACTTCGCCAGGGTTTCCATCAACTCTTGAGTTGTCTTTTCTTTTGTAATATTAAATGCCACCGATTGTGCCAGGCATAAACGGATACCTCCAAGAGCCTTTCTATCCAAAATCTCCCAGTCCTCATCAGACATTGCTGTGGGTTTCTTGGTTTTCCCTTCCAATGGCCGCCATAAATCCTTCTGATAGAGATAGTCCTCCATCTGCATCTTCCATAATTGATAGTTCTACCCATTAAACTTTTCAACCTTCTTACCCTCGTCTACCATTACTCCCACTCAACTGTGAGACCTTCCTATAGACGATAATCGAAACACAACCTGCTCTGATACCACTTGTTAGGGTTAGAAAGGCAGATATCTAACAATTAAATGCAGATTTAAGTAATAAACAGAGAAACTAAAACACACATAGAATAAATCATAACACAGAGAATTTAACGTGGTTGACCCAATCCGGGCTACATCCACCAAACCGTAGCCATCCAATACTTTTATTATCCAGTGTAAAACCTATTACAATCTTGCGAATAATCGTGTTTTTCATCATACTGTAACACCCATCCGAACCCCTTTTTAACAAGCTTAGAAGCTTCCAGCTTTTGGATTCTACAAAATCGGATTTTTCTTTTTTCGTTGATTTTTCCTTTTTTTAGTGATGATGCGAAAAAATAGGAGGAAAATTTTTCTCGGAGGCTGCATCCCCCGAACCCCCACCCGGGGCCCAGCACTGCCCCGGTCCCCAGCAGAGATACATGTCGAGGTGTACAGTATACCATGGGCTATACAGTATAGCATGATTAGTCGCCACATACCAACACATGTAAAAAATATCAAATTTCAGTTTATGAATAGATCTCAGGCTAGTTTGTAATTAAAAGAAGAGACTTCCAATTTGTAAGGCCTCAGACTAGTTTTAATATTGGCTCTGTCACATAAAGCTAGATCACAAAAGGACACAAGGGGACCAAGTATGAACAAGAAATATTGGGAGAACCAATCGATATGTGAAAAAAAAATTAGATTTTGTAAGGGTCTAAGAAAGGTATTTTGTATCAGTGAGGAAATTTGATTAGTTTTAAGATTGTGGAGTGCTTGTTTATAACTAAATTATTGATCAAAAGATAATTTTTACAACTAGTATTAGAGAACTTCAAGTATAACTATATAATCATCAATGATTTTAAGCTTCGACAATGGCTAGTGTTTAGAAAAACAGCTTTTGGGAAACTCCATGTAGAGAGTGAATGAAAATTGACTAGTTGAATCTCTTGTGAGACCCATCATCAGAATTAAGTAATAATGACAAAATGTACTGAACTCCTTAATAAATAACCCTTCTAAGGAAATGAAAAATATGGCACTGAGATTTTTGGTGCTGCACTTGGCCTGCGCCCGCAGCCAGAAGCAGGCTGAGGCCTACATGGGCATGTTTAACTGTGCATGCATGCAGTGAAGGGAGTGTTGGGGGCAACATTTGTTTTGGTGGAGTCTGTGTTGTGCAGGTTCAGCGTGGAGGGTTTTTTCTTGCAGATTAGTGGGGTTTTTTGATATTTGGCAGGGGTGTGTTTGGTGTGGGGGTGTCATGAGGGGCCCCTCTCCTCATTCCCTTTTTTGTGCTTCGTTTTTTATTGTATGGTGTGGATATGGTGAGTGGATCAGGGGTTTTCGAGAAGGGTTCTTTTCGAGATGTGGTGTCTGAGTTATCTCAGCCTCGGGCTGAGCTTTCCCATGCAATTAACTTCTTGAATAGTGCCATGCAAGGGGAGGGTCCCGCGCTGAATGGAGGTCCTCAGATCCCCAAAGTAAATGGATGCCTTGAGAGAAGTAAAGCTTGTCCGGTGTTAGCCATACAGCCAGAATCGGTGTCTGAATATGTAAGCTACCTGTCAAACCGTGCATTGATATGTAAATTTATGGGTGTTCGGGTTTCTCTTCCTTTCCTAGAGTCGTGGACTCGTAGGGTTTGGAATCTAGAAGGTGACATGGAGGTTATGCTGACCGCTAACAACTACTTTGTGGTGGTGTTCTCTTGCCTAGCAAATCATAATAAGGCCTTTGAAGGGGGACCTTATTTTTATAACCAAGTTGGCTTGTTCATTAAGCCTTGGTATGTTGGTTTTAATCCATCAAAGGAGAGGCCTTCAAGGGTTCTGGTTTGGGTGTCTCGTGGCTCCCATTGGAGTTTTGGACTAATGATAGCCTACACACGATAGCTCTCTTGTTGGGCAAGCCGGTTGGCCCATTGCAACAGACATTGGATAAAAAGGTAATCTCTTGTGCCTGCATTTGTGTAGAGATTGATTTGAATAACCCTCTTTTGGATTCTCTAGAAATTTGCTTTGGGTTTATCTCATGGATTTAGTAGCTTGATTATGAGGCCCTCCCCTTTCGGTGTCGTTTTTGCCACAAGTATGGTCATTTGCAGAGGAAATGCCCAAAAAATTCCTTAGCTAGCAAGTCATCCAATGGGACATCAGCCAATGCCCCTTCTAGTTCGAGGCACAAGACGAACAAGGGGAAGGCCTCAATGGCTAAAGGTGTTCCGAATAAGGAGAGTTTTGCTCCAGCAAAACCATGCAATAGAGGTAGAAGGTTGAAAAGGACCCTTAAGGATAGACAGGGTGAGGAGACTTTCAACAGGTTTGAGGCTCTAGAGGCCTTGGACAAGCAGGCAGGGGTTCCTAATATGTGTTTTAGTGGGGAAGGTCTTGCATATGACGAGTTGTCGATGGCCAGGGAGGCAATCAGTCTAAATAGGCTTCTTGGTGCTTCCATTGCTTTGCAGATGGACACAGATCAAGGGCATGAGGATCTTAATGTAGTTGTTCAACCCAAGGGTACTAAGGTCGCAAGTGATATGGTGGCGATTCCTAATTTGCAGCCATCGGAAATGGGTTCTCCAGTTCCTGGCAAAGGCGGTAAAGTTCTGCCCTTGTTAGGGTTGCAACAAAAATCTATTAAAAAGGGAGTCTAAAATTGGCCAGAAGAAGGACCAAGATAATTTAAAGGTAATGGGAGAAAATTTAGTGGAATTAGGGTCTGTTAAGACTATTGATTCCCACTTCTCTCGCCCTCAGAAATAATTGTCCTGTCATGGAATGTGAGGGGTTTGAACAGCATCCCTAGACAAAAGGTTGTTCGTGACTTGATCAAAGAACATTCTCCTGATGTTATGTTTATTCAAGAGTCTAAATTGGCAGTGGAAGGAATGATGAGCATTGCTACTAAATTGTGGTGGAGAGGTCAATGCTAGTGCATTGGGGCTCAAGGTAGTGCTAGTGGAATTGCTTGCTTGTGGGATCCTCGCAAATTAGCCCTTTGTGGTGGATTTCAAGTAGGCATTTGACGTCATTGGTTGGTTCCAACATTGAGTCTGGAGAGGTCATCCTCTTCACCAATGTGTATGCCCCAACTGACTACACGGCTAAAGTTCGCCTCTGGGCTCACACCCGACTTGTGCGATCCTTAGCTCCTCTTTTTCCTTGGATCATGGCAAGTGATTTCAATGCTATTATTTGCATGGAGGAAAAAAGAAGGGGTGTTGATAGATTGGAGGCTTCATCTACTTTGTTTAAGGATAATATACTTTCCTTAAACTTGATTGATATTAAGCCAGGGAATGGTGTTTTTACCTGGAGCAATAGGAGGTGGGGTGACAATTCTATCTCTGAAAGATTAGACAAGTTCCTGGTCTCGAGTTATTGGATTGGCTACAAGTGATCTACCAAGTCTGAAATTTTGGGCTCGAGGGGTTCGGACCATTGGCCTATCATTCTCTCAGCAATGGGGGCTAACATGTTTAAGAACCCCTCTTTTAAATTTCAGTTGATGTGGCTCTGGGAGCCTTCTTTACAGGATCTTGTGACTGATTGGTGGAATCAGGGTATGCCTAGCCATGGAACAACTATGTACTCCTTTGTTAAAAGGCTTCAATATGTGAAGTACCAACTTAAAAAGTGGAGCAAAAGAAGTTTTGGAAATATTTATTTGGCTAAATCGCCAGCCCAAAAAAGAGTCAAGAGCATTACCAAGCAAAATAGAGACCATGGTTTTTTCGAGGGGTTTTCTAAAGAAGAATCAGAAACTGTGAAGGAACTTGTGGAATGGGAGCTGCATGAGGAAATTTTTTGGAAATAGAAGTCACATATTGACTGGCTGCAGGAGGGGGATAGAAGCACGGCCTTCTTCTTCAACTCTGTTAAGGCTAGGAGACATGGGAATTTGCTCTCTTCGATTGTGATTCCTCAGGGACCTATTTTGTCTTCTTTCAAAGATATTCCAATGAGGCTATCTAGTATTTCTCAACTCTGTTTAAGGATGACTCTCCTATTGCGGCAGTGGAGGAGAACCTTACTTTAGATTGCATCCCTTCAAGTGTTCCTACTAAGATGAATGAAATGCTTATCAACCCCATAACTTTGGATGAGGTAGAGAAGGTGGTGTTTCAGATAAGAAAAGGGAAAGCACCAGGTCCTAATGGTTTTCCTATTGAATTCTATCAGGAGTTCTGGAAGATTATTAAGTATGACTTGTTGGAGGTTGTTTAGGAGTCACAGAGAAATAAGCAAATGCTGAGAGCTATGAACTCCATGTTTCTAATGCTCATCCCCAAGAAAGAGGGGGCTAACTCCTTGGATATGTTTAGGCCTATTGCCCTATGCAACGTGGTGTACAAAATTATTACAAGTTAATTGCTAAGAGACTCAAGCCATGGCTTAGTAGAGTCATTTTTTAGGAGCGGAGTGGTTTTGTTATTGGAAGGCAAATTCTTGATGGGGTGATTATTGCTACTGAAGCCATTCACTCCATGGAGAAGTCCAAGCAAAAGGCTATGTTCATCAAATTGGACATGGCCAAAGCTTATGACCGTGTTAAATGGTCCTTTCTTTAGAAACTCCTTCTAGCATTTGGGTTTGGTTCTGACTAGGTTGAGTCGATAATGAGTTTCGTTACTTCGGCTTCTTACTCTATGCTGATTAACAATGAGCCTTCAGGTCTTTTTGGTGCTTCGCAAGGTCTTCGTCAGGGGAATCCTTTGTCACCGTATTTATTTATTCTATTGGTTGAGGGCCTAGGGAGGTTTTTAAAATCCCAGGTTAGGCAGGGGCTAAGTCATGGTTGAAAATGGGATGATAATTTGGCTATCCAATCTCACAATTTGTGGATGACACGACATTGCTTGGGGTAGCCAAAATCGGTGAAGCTGTTAATCTTAGGAGAATCTTAGATATCTATCTTGCAGCGTCAGAGCAAAGAATTAATGAAGCTAAGTCTTCTATTTTCTTCTTCAACACCCCTCTAAGTATTCAGTCTAGAATTGCTAGGATCCTCAGATTCCAAATTGGGGAGCTGCCCTTTGTCTATCTCAATATTCCCCTTTTTGTGGGCCCCCTTCCTAGAAGGTCCTGGCAAGTTGTTCTTGATAAGTTCCGTGGAAAAATCAACCATTGGACTCTCGAGTGGATTTCTTTTGTAGGCAAAGTGTTGTTGAAGTCTGTGGTGTAGGCTCTTCCAATTTATAGATGTATGGTTCATTTGGCTCCGTTAAGTTTTGTGGGGGAGTTGGATGCCTTGTCTAGACAATTTTTATGGGCAGGTAACCTTGACTCCACTAAGTGGAGTTTGGTGAAGTGGGAGGATATTTGTAGATCGAAGTAGGAGGGTGGCCTTGGTCTGAGGTACTCTCACGGGGCAAGCCCTAGCTGCCAAGTTGTATTGGCGTTGGTGCTCTAGTCAGGATCAAGCTTGGGCCAAGACCCTCACTTTTAAATATCTGGGAGGAGTGGCGAGTGATGATATGCCTAGAATTAGCCTATCGGGAAAGGGGTCTATGATCTGGGATACTCTTAAGAGAGGAGCTAAACTTATTCAGTAGGGTTTGTTTTGGATTTGCAATAGGGGGTCCAAGGCCCTATTCTTGTTTGACTCTTGCGATGGATGCCCCCTATATTGTCCACGTATCCACATTTATAGCCTCTGTGTCAAGCCTTTTTGGCTGTTGGATGGTCCAGGGTGGAAGATTTCAAGATGAGTAGGAAGTGTTAGTTTTTTAGATCAGAAATGTAAACAAGCAGAAAATACAACACAATAGACTATGAACACAGCAATTTACCCTGGGAAAACCCTCCTACTCAAGGGAGAAAAACACAGCAAAAATGTTCTCTTATATATCAAAAGAATAAGTGCAAAAACTGCATACAAAATTAGGCCCTAGAATAGGCCGAGTCTCATACAATGAAAAATAGCACTTCTCCTTGAAGCGAACCTTAAATGCACTAACGATAACACTTCTTCAAAGTCCGATCTGCTGCTAGGAGGCTAACTGCTGCTGCTGCTAGAAGATGGGAATTGAAGAGTGAATGAATTGCTCATCAAATGAGAGAACTTCATCCTCTTTATATACAAAGCTAGATGATCTTTCTTTCTAGGGCCGACCTAGAAGAATACAATTTTGTTTATGAAACAAAAGGCCGACCTGCCTTGAGATGATTTTATTTTAGGGAAAATAGCTCCCGAAGCTACACTAACACTCCCTCTTAGCTAGGGAGGTATTTTCAAATATCCTTGTCATGGAGTCTCTCAACATGACGCCCACAATAGCTACACCCATTTGTGCAAAAAAAACATCTCAGTCTCAGAGATGTACAAGAGTTCATCATGGAGTCTCTCAACATGATGTCCACAATGGCTACACCCATTTGTGGAAAACACATCTCAGTCTCAGAGATGTACAAGGGTCCATCATGGAGTCTCTCAACATGACGTCCACAATGGCTACACCCATTTGTGGAAAACACACCTCAGTCTCATAGATGTACAAGGGTTCGTCATGGAGTTTCTCAACATGACATCTCATCTTAGTCTCAGAGGTGTACAGGATATCCTCGTCATGGAGTCTCTCAACATGACGTCTCATCTCAGTCTCAGAGGTGTACAGGATATCCTCGTCATGGAGTCTCTCAACATGACATCTCATCTCAGTCTCAGAGATGAACAAGGGCTTGCACATCATATTTCTCCGTCTCAAAGAAATATACACTACCAGGGCTTTCACCTCATATTTCTCCGTCTCAGAGAAATATAAACTACAAGGGCTTTCACCTCATATTTCTCCGTCTCAGAGAAATATACATTACAAGGGCTTTCACCTCATATTTCTCCGTCTCAGAGAAATATACATTACAACAAATCTTCATGATGATGTGACTCCCTTTGAAGCTCCAAGTACTTGCATCAACCTCCTAACCTCCTCGTCCAAGATTGCCTGCAATGCTTGCCTTAGAGGAACGGTTTCCAACACACACCTCTGGCATTACTAACTTGTGAGAGTCCAGGACTATCCTCCTCGACCTCATCCCAGATCACCCTATTCTGAATAGGTTTGCGGAGCTACCAATGTCAAATCCAAATTGACTATCTTGTGCAATTTTGTTCTCTACAGCTGAAGAGGTCTTCCAAGGACTTTGGCACCGGCCTTGCAACACTGCAACCCACTTAGCTGACACCTTCACTTCTTCTCAATTACTCTAGTTCCTCGAGACATAGGACTTCATTTTGCTAAACACCGAACTCCCTCTTGATCCCTGTCTCCATTGACTGATCTTTAGAGCCTTAAATCCTCTTCCTGGACATGATCTCAACTCGTGCCTGGAATTTAACTCCCTCTGAATGGCAAGAGTGTAATCAAGGGATGAATCCATATCCATAGGAGCCTCCTGCTCCTCACTGACTAATCTTCAAGAATCCTCACCTCAAATAATGAGGTTTTCAATATATCTTCAAATAATCCAACATCCTTTTGCTCCTTGATCCATCCTGCATTTTAAAGAGATTAATAATAGTTCATGAAATCAAACTACCCCTGATACAAATGAAGCATGTAGCAAATATCATTAGATAGAACAATTGAAGAAATAATAGAACTTATCTTTGTCGATTCTTATATATCTTTCTTTCGTCTTTACTCAATTTCTCCTCTTGGAAATACTAATCACAACACTACAAATTACAAAGACAATCTGCTCAACTCAGTTTTCTCAGACACATTATTCGATCAACATATTCAATGTAGAACCAGGCCTCTCACTGAATCAAGATACCATCACAGTCCATGCACATAGGGAATAGTATCAATGCGACCAGTCAATCACAACCTTTGAGCACCAAAGTGATTACTAGGTCTGTAATAACCTTGAATACCAAAAAACATTCCTATAGAGCCTACTTCAGACAGCTCCAATCTTCATTCAGAATACCAAACGAAATTGCCTCTAACAAACCAACAGAGGCAAGTTGTGTCTGATTAGCCCTTAATTGATTTAATCCTTGTTGAATAATCACCCAGACTTCCAAATGCTCGATGGCTATCGAGAGTATTCCGGCTACAACCAACTAGAGTAGCAATCTGTACAGATTCGTTCACAAGCATCATTTGACTCTGACGCTCAAATAAACTTCACTAGTTGCTTTCCCATCCACGCGGCAGATGAATGTTTGACCCTCTACTCCAATCAAATCTAAAACTCTTTACAATTCTACTCAAGAATTTTTGCTCATAGGTCTACAGGTATTTTCCCTTTAAGGTCTACATAAAATCTCCTTCAATTCTGCAATAGATAGTCTTTAAATCTACAATAACTCGCCCTTGAAGATCTACACTTAAGTCTACCACAATTCACCTTTTAGGTTTGCAAAAATTCGCCTCAATCAAGGTCTGCTCTTAAATCTGCTAGAAATCGCCCTTTATGGTGTTCAAAAATTCACCTTCAAGACTGCTCTTAAAAACACCTTAGATCTGCTTCTAAGGTATGCTCCAAATCTGCTATCGATGGAATGATATTTAATGAAGAATGCTTAGACAAATCTGATCAGATCTTTTCTAAACCTGCTCTGATACCATGTTAGCTTTTTAGATTAGAAATGTAAACAAGCAGAAAATACAACACAATAGACTATGAACACAGCAATTTACCCCAAGAAAACCCTCCTACTCGAGGGAGAAAAACCCAGCAAAAATGTTCTCTTATATATCAAAAGAATAAGTGCAGAAACTACATACAAAATCAGGCCCTAGAATAGGCCGAGTCTCATACAATGAGAAATAGCACTTCTCCTTGAAGCGAACCTTAAATGCACTAATGATAACACTTCTTCAAAGTCTGATCTGCTGCTAGGAGGCGAACTGCTGCTGCTGCTAGAAGATGCGAATTAGAGAGTGAATGAATTGTTCATCAAATGAGAGGACTTCATCCTCTTTATATACAAAGTTGGATGATCTTTCTTTCTAGGGCCGACCTAGAAGAATACAATTTTGTTTATGAAACAAAAGGCTGACCTACCTTGAGATGATTTTATTTAAGGGAAAATAGCTCCCGAAGCTACAAAACACTAACAGAAAGTTGGGTAAGGTGGAAGTGTTCCAATGGAAGGACCCCTCAGTTTGGCCATCAAGTGGAGCTATGGTGGATCGGGAGGAGTTGGTTCATATTCTTGCTAGTAGGTGTTGCAGCTCTTTGGGGTCTAGTGATATTTTGGCTTGGGGTTTGGATCCAAGAGGGAGCACTCAATTGCTTCGAGCTACCAGATTCTGGATAGGCAGAAATATGGAGGTGACGAAGTCCCTTGGGGGAAACAGGTGTGGAGTAAGTATGCTTGGCCCAAATGTAATTTTTCCAATGTTCTTTTCTGCGGACCATTTGGCACCTTTGGTGGGATGTTTGGAAGCAAGCTTGTGTGCATGCCTCTTCTCTTGTTGAGTTTTGGAGAAGTCTAGGAAAACCACCAGTTAAGAGTTGCTTCCTTCAGGTGGCATGGAACATTGGGCCTTCTTGTATTATTTGGCAGGCTTGGCTCGAAAGGAACCGTAGGATCTTCCAGGGGCAGCAACTGAGTGTGCAACAACTATGGCAAAAAATGTTGGGAATGATCCAAGAAACTATCCAGGCTAAATGTGTGATTAATAATTTAATACCCCTTCTAAGCAAAGTGAATGCGCAAACTTGGCATCTATGGGGATGGTCAGATCCCTTTCCTGTCAAGGGGGCTTTGTCAACCCCAAAAGAAAACCCAATGTGAGGGGAGATGGTCCTCTCCTCCTGCTAGTGTTTTCAAGATCAACACTGATGGTTCTTCTAGGGGAAATCCTAGGCCTGCTAGAGTTGGAGGTGTTGGAAGAGACTGTTTTGGTGATGCCCTATTCTTCTTCTCCCTCTTCCAAGGGCAACAGTCTAATAATCCTATGGAAGCTCAGGCTCTCCTTACGACTTTAGAGAGGGGATGTGCTCTGGGCTGAAGCAGAATTATTTGTGAATTGAATTCTCAAATTCTAATTAATATGTTGAATAGGCAAGAGATTGGTGATGCTAATTGGCAGTTGAAGTCGGTGGTGTGCCAAATTCATCAGCTCAGCAATTCTTTGGATGATGTTCAGTTTATCCACATTCCACGAGAGTGGAAAAGAGTGAATGATTGTTTGCCTAAATGGGCTTCGGAGTTTATGGGAGATTGGAGGGTTGATAGCTGGGAACATTTACCATCGAAGTGTTCTCAACAATTGAAAGATTTGATTCTTGAGGATAGGCCTCTGTAAGTGGTGGTCATGGGGGTCTTTCATTGGCTTTGGTCTTGTATGGCCTTTCTTGATTTAGTTGCTTGGGTTGGTTGCCCCCCACTTGGAGGGGTTGGTAGTGGTGATTTGTGTACTCTTGCTTTTCTGATTTAATAAATTTTTATTCCTCTTTTTATTAAAAAAAAAACTTCCAGGTAAACTAATTATAATTTGACAATTGTTGATAGAGAAGTTGGCATACATTTGGGCTTTTTCCAGATAAACTCAAATCCAAAGCTTGCTGGTGACATTGGTGACCGGGGCTACAGCCCAACTCCTACATAAATGTGTTCCAGCCCAGATTTTAAAAAAAGGGAAACTACTACCAATTATCAAATTAAAAAAGTACCTGATATTCCCATTCGGCAGCGACAGCATAAGCTAGGGCCAATGTGGGCAACTTGAGAGGCCTCTTAGAGGGCGTTCTGAGTGTCCGATAATCCAGCATTACATTCCATCCAATTCTATCTTCTGCTTCCCTTATTGTGGCTTTTTTGTAAAACCTCTTGCCTATGATGGATCCACTAGCTGAAGTGATGGGCACGGTAGCAAATGATTCGCCAAGTGCAGAGGGTGGGGTGTATATAGTGTCCGAATTATTGTTCCTGTCTTCTCTCGATTCTTCTGCTGCTGCTGTGCTGTAATTACGCGATTTTAGAAGCCACTGAAATCTTGATGATAACGGATATGCGAGTACATTTGAGATGTTTTGTGGAGTCGGGTGCATCCGTCTCATTAAAACTTTTCCATACGAAGTAGCCATTTTTGGGACTTTAAACGCCCAAATGAATCACGCAGGAAAACCCCCAAGCAGGGTTTTTCTGGATCGTCAACTTCTTGGTGATTGTTGTATTCAAATTAGAAACAAGTTGCTGTTTATTAGAACCAAAATTTTACGAATTGAGATGTTGGATGAAGTAATGGAGAGATAGAATATCATGGTGGAATTCTAAGTATAAGTGAGATAATGGAGAATGTTAACTGATTCTGGGTAAAAAGAAATTTTTACTTATGGAGTTAGGCTATGCTCATAAATAAGCACTTCGAAAAAAAATTAAGTAGGTACTCTAAAAGAGTTTACCTTTGAGTAAAGTATTATATAGTTTTTAAATTTTAAAAATAAATCAATAAATAAATAAGAAATTATAGCAATTAAATAATAATAGATATTTGTTGAATGGTGCTTCTAAAACCATCGAACTATTTTGTTAGGGCTCTAGTGCATCGCTTTTCCATAGACGCTGACTCCTTTTGTTCTAACGATCAAACGGCGATAGGATACTGCTCACCTATAGTCTCCTTTGTAAATGGTGTCATTCCAATGAACTATTGCCATGGCAATAAATCGCCTCTTTGCGCTACTCAAACCCCTCTTCGTGGCGCTCCTACAATTTGTTTAAATTGGATGGTGTTGAGCGAAACTACAAGGACATCCTAACTTGTGGTGACCAAGAAAACAGAGGCAATGGATCGAAAAGGATGGAAAAAGACCCATTGATTGAGGGTTTTGTTCACCCTACAAATGGCTTCTAGGCGTAGGATTGGAGAACATTACTCAAGGGTATGTCTGCAACGGTAGGATAGATTTGGAAAAAAAAATCCTTCTACTCCTAACACATCCAACTATCAGTGCAACACCCTTTTTTTGGACAATTTGAAACAATTCCAAAGATTAGTGCAGAAGGGGTTGTGAGAGGGAGGAATTTTCATAGGAACATGCTCTCATATGTAGATTCATAAAGACTTGGCTGAAATTGTGTGAGTGTAGGATATGCTTTTCTACATATCATACTACTCGGCATTGTATAAAGTTGGCTTATACTTGAGGTGTTTAGGCCTCAAGCTTCATGCCTACCTGGTGGATTGGGGTGGAGCCACACCATTACATCATTGCACTAGAGGCCCAAAATGTTGCAGATGCCTCTCATGCTCTATTGGAGGACATAGCTAAATCAAATCTATTAGAGTCACTCAAGTACTCAAGCTTCTAGGATCGCCTATAAAAAATAGAAACAACCTTCTACAAGAGGGAAAAGCAAGAATATAGATTTACAATAATGGATGCAAGATATGGCAAATTTTCAATATGCAAGATTGTAGTGATATATTTGACTGACTCAACTGGACTTAATTGTTAATGATACAGAAATAATGCCTTGCTTATAAAGGCAAAGTGTGAGATGGGATTAGACAAGATCTTGATATGTGACTTAATCTTGTATAATGAGACAACTACCTCAACAAATATTAAATGACTTAGGACTGTATACACCTGAAAACATTCATCATATCCAATTAATTAAATACAACTATTTGATTAATACTTCAACTACATATAAATAAGGTGTTACTTTATTTATATTGTTCACTTTCCTTTTAATTCTCCTAATTCACATTCTCCTAAATTAAATAAACAAAAAACCCTAAACATGTTTATGTAATTAACCTTCCCTAATCTTGATTAAGAATTAGAGCACATTTCTACAATTTTTTGTGTGCCACCTCATAAAGGTCACATGAAAATAAATAAGCCTAATTATTAATTAGAATTATCCTCACACACTTCCACCAATGAGAAAAGGCACATGGCTTTATTCCCCCACACTTCCAACAAATTTGGAGCACATGGGTCTTTGTTTCACACACTCGGAATCCCATACATTTGGCATGCTTCCAATTGGTCAATGGATTCTCTTCACACACATGGCATGTTGTCCTTGGTCAAGGGGACAACATCCTGATTCCTTTCATCTCCACCGTCTATCTTGTCTCCTTTGAATTTGAACCGTTGATGGGTGCCACCTCACAAAATGCTTGAGAAACCCTCTAAATACACCCTCTTGCCTTAGCATTTATCGTCCACTTTTTGAGTAATGTTATAATGCTATTTTGAGATACAAATTGGAATAGTGCTATAATGCCATTTTTCATCCATACTTTGAGTATTGTTACCATGCAGGTTTTTCGTAGGAGCTTGGAGCTTTCATGGAGTCTTATACTTAGTTTTCATATCATGTGTTACTTTGCATTCTCATCTTAGATTAATTAATTACTTCATAGTTACATTTTATCATCCCCATTACATCATAGTTGCATTTTAGGTTTGTTTGTTTTATGTTTGCATTTGAGCATATGCATAATCATGGATAGTTCACTATAATTGCATATCATCTCACTCATCTCCACTTGTTCATCTATCATCAACATCATCCTTCGTTTATCGTTGCATCCATTATCCTTTCCATCATCTTGCTTCATTTAGGATCATACCACTAATCATTCCAGCACACATTCGCATGCCACTAATCCTTCCACCACACATTTGCACATAGAAATCATCTTAGCTTGCATATTAAGCATCAAATCTCATTTTATAGGTAGTCATTTTAAGAACCTTTGTGCCCACAGAAATCTAAGGGTCAAATGGTTTAATAAATCCCTAGAAATAGAGAACAATGATACGTATTTGAAAGATTTGATTGTATTATGAATAGAGTAGTTTTACTTGCTTCAAACTTTGAATGTAAACAGTCTCATTAAGGTTTGTGTTGACATTAGAATCCTCTCCACATTTGACACACGCACAAAATGGCACCCACCATGGGGCCTTTGCCTCACTTATTGCTAACTTTTTTGATGATTTCATGATTGTAGGTTCAAGGTTTATGACTTGGGAATGCTTTCACTGGTTTGGAGGAAATTCTAAGCTGTTTTGAGGCATTTTTGGGCTGTTTTTAGAGTTTTGGTGCCTCTTGCATCTGTTTTGGTGCCTCTTGCAAGCTGTGGAGAGACCATTTTCAACTATTTTGAGACCATTATGGCTTGTTCTAAGAGTTTTGGCGCCTCTTGTACCTATTTTTGTGCCTCTTGCAAGTTGTCTCGAGACTATTTTCACCTGTTTCGGCACCATTATGGGCCACTTTTAAAGTTTTGGCACCTCTTGCAAGTTGTTCTAGGACCACTTTCACCTATTCTGGGACCATTATGGGTTGTTTCTGGATTTTTTTTGCCTCTTTCATCTATTTTAGTGCCTCTTGCACCAAAATGAAACCCACCATTGCATAGCTTATGAAATAATACCCCATTTCAAAAAAAAAAGCTTCGAAAAAGACCTTCGTATGACCATTTTTAAGAAACTTTCAAAAAATCAAGTTTATCTTTGTTTTGGCGCCTCTTGTCTCTATTTTGGCGCCTCTTGCCTCTGTTTTGGCACCTCTTGCACCAAAATGGAACTCACCAGTGCATAGCTTATGAAATTCTACCCCATTTAAAAAAAAAACCTCTCAAAAAGACCTATGTATGACCAAGATATGGCCATTTTAAGATTGACTATAAAAGTGTTTTGGCATGCAACTCTGAAGTGGTGCCTTTGGTGTCGCAAGTGGCACCTTTTGTCTCTGTTTTGGCACCTTTGGTGTTCCAAGTGGCACCTCTTGCAAGGCTTGATTTTCATGTTTTGACATGCTTACATTGTTTTTGCGCTTCTTGTCTCTATTTTGGCACCTCTTGTAGTTTTTCACCAAGTCAGAAAACTCACATTTTGTGTTTGTGCTTTGCAAGCTTTCCTAAAAATGCTTGTCAAAGACATTCTTATCAAACTACTAACATATTGCAGGGGCTGGAAGTGGTGTATTTGGTTTCCTTTTGGTTAAGCTAGGAACATAGCTTAATTAAAAGGTTAATGAACATCATGTTTTCTTTTGGTTAAGTTAGGGACATAGCTTAATTAAAGGTTAATGAACACCGTGTCTTTTGTATGTGATGAATGGTAGGCATATGCTCTCCCCTTAATTGGGTGATCCAAAAAGCCAGACCCGTTCTTGTTTATGTGCGAGTGTAAGTGGAGCATATAGCATGTGTTCTCTCTTTATTCATGCAAAATAAAGATTGATCGAACTACGGGTATGCTTGCTTGCTTTTGTTTATCCTAGAGGGCCTACCTTGTAGGAAAAAGTAATCACCCAAGGGAATGACCCAAGCCGATAACACACTAAAGCCAAGTGAATTTCTAACCGGGATATAAATGTGGATACTTGAGGAAAGTTCAAGTATCACGCAAATATCTCCGACGAGATGGATTGAAAGGGACTCTCACCGCATGGGTCATCCCCTACGAATGGAATTTCTGAATTAAAACCCTTGTATTTTTTTCCAAAATCCTTTATCTATTCTTTCATGCAGCAATGGTCATTGCCAAGGCATCCACATTCTCACAGTTTTTAGTAGAGATGATCAGTTCGCCTTGGGAGTTTCATGGGGGCTAGAAGCTTGGTTGGCTTGAGAAGAGAGTGCACTGTAAGGGGGAGCTCGTGCAGCCAAGATTCTGAATTCATTCGCTAAAGATAGTGTGGTTGGGGTAAAACCCTCATGGAATCTAAAAGAATACAGTCTTACACAGACTTAGGAGTGTATATTCTACTTGATGTGTCTTCAAAATGAAACTCAAACAAAATGCCATCAAAAACGTTACATTTTGAAAGTGAAAACCTTGATTCATAAATGCATTCATTGAGGTAGACAATTCAATAACTTAGGTCCATCCATCTTCAAAAAATTAGTCCTTTCAGCAATGTTCAACCTTACGAAAAACAGAGTCAGAATATGTGGTTTACACGATGATTTCACGAAAGGTCAAGATTAGAAAACCAAAGATCAAACCTCTTAGTCCAAAATAACATCAAAAACATTTGCCTGTCTACGAATTTAGAGAAAGGTTAACCTTCAATTTTTACAAGAGAGCTTTCAAAAACAATCTAGAGTTATACATGATGTACTATTGTCAAAATCCAAGACTTTTCCAATGTTTTGAGTACCTTAATTACACCTCTTGAATCAAAACTCTAAGTCCCAGATCGTTCCTTAGATATACCTTAGAAGTCTAAACGTGTCGAAACGGACCTATACAAGTGGAACTTTTCAAACTAAACCTAGATCTAAACATTTCAAGGTGCCTAAATCATCAATATCCATCACATCTTTGCTTGTACAACATAGTTTCATCTTTAGGATTTGTCATCCTTTAATCACGAAACTATGTCATGCAATCAAATCAAACTTAGTGTAATCAATAGAATTTTCCATTCTATTTGACTTAGTTGTAATCCTTGGCACTATTTCAAACTTAGATCACAGCTTAGTCTAAATCATAACACTTGTATGCCCGTCCAAACAAGATCACAAAAGAGAAGACTCAAGGACAAGGAACTTGGAACACCCACTTTGAAACGGAAAACATAGGAAGTCTGAGTAGTGAAACTTTCGATATTGAAACTCCCAACATTGAACCTCAAAATAGTGAAATCCAAACCACCATGGCTGAAATAGATGAGGATCAATCAAATGCTTTAGCTCATCAAATGAAAAATCTTCAACAACAAATCTGGGATATGCAAGGGGAAAGAACCACAGAAAGACATTTGCGGCTACACATCTACCCTTCTTCATTTGACAAAATCTAGACATGACACCTTCTTCACCAAAAACTACATCATCCAAGTTCAATGTCTTTGAATTATTGAAAAAGTTAAATGAGAATCCCAAATCTCAATCCTCAAACACAAATGATATTGAACAATCTTACCATGTCATGCATCTAGCATCATCTCCCATAAGCCAAAATAAATCTCAAGATTCTTTCACCCAAGTCAACGATTCCATACAACCATCTTCTTCTATCATATCTTCTACATCCAATTATTCATGTCAATCTCTCAGTCTAAACCATGCTATCATAGACCCCTTTGCACCTCAAGATCAAAGCATTCTTTCCACTTCATCCAATGATACCAAAATTCCACAAGTTCTTCCAATCTTTGAACAAGACCGAATCTCTCAAGAATTCTATGATGATCCCCTCCTCTTACTTTTCATCCATGATGACTCCCTTCCATCTTAAGAGAAAAGTATCTTTCCAAGTCCTTCTTCCACCCCATCTAATGAATCCATACCATTTCAAGATTCCATTGCATCCCAGGAGCATGATAGTTCTTCCATCCTATCTAATGATGTCCTATCACTTAATGATCAAGATATGCCTTCTCATCAAGATCAAGATATGCTTCCATTAAAGGATATCCCTTCATTCCATGAGGATGTTCATCATTCTCAAGATCAAGATATGCTTTCCATACCACTACATGATTATTCCAAACCTAATGAAGAGAAAGCTACTTCATCTTCTACACCTCGTGATCCTCTTCCAAGTCAAGATCAAAATACCCCATCATCCCCATGTCAATATCATATTACACCTATGCAAGCTATCCATGAACCCCACACCTACAAATTGGGATCCTCCACCTTCATCCACTTCGGTTTACTTCCAACACCTATCCTTTCATCCATATCATATCCTCCCCAAAATGGACTCGCATCTTGTTTCACAAACAACACATACCTCATTGGTAAACAAATGTGTCAAAGTATGAACTACAAAGGCAAAGGATTAGGCCTTCATGAACAAGGTATCCTAGAACCCTTTTTTTCTCAAGAAAACTCATATTACCATGGCCTTGGTTATACACCTAAGTTTCCTAGTCCATCAAACCTACCATCTATCTTAGGTCCTCATCCTAATCCATCAAACCTTCCATCTATCATAGGTCCTCATCCTAGTTCATCAAACCTTCCCTCTATCCTAGGTCCATATCCTATTCCTCAAGAACAACAAAGGCACGCATCCTTGATGCCCCTTCAAAACTCTACCACCAACAACTCATCCATGATACCTCCATACCATTCATCTCCATCCACCTCTCTTATTGCTCTTGGAAGAAATTTGGGTGCCAAATGTCAAAATCTTCCATATCAAAATTCACATGTATCAAAGGATCAACATATCTCCTCGAAGAGGCATGATAAAATAAAAGAAAATTTGATCCAAAATCAAAGGAAAAATAAAAAAGGCCACAAAGGCCCATCAAAGCAAAAAGATAAATTTCCAAGACCACAAAGGTCTATAAATCAAAGAGAAAAATCTCAAAGGCCACAATGGCTCACAAAGCAAATATCAAAGTAAAAAATCATGTGGATTCCAAAAAGTCTCATAGAAGCAATGGAATCTAAATCAGCACCCAAATTTGCTAATCCAAAAGCTTCCTCCAATCTTCCATATAAAAGCCTATCACCTTCCAAATCCATTTTCCTCCATCACTTCATCACCCTTCAAGGTGTGTGTCAATGTTGATCTTGCCATCCTTTCCATCTATCCATCAACAAACCTTTCAACCTTCTATCCATTATCCCATCATACCCTAAATCTTCCAACATTTAAGAGTCCAATTTCCCATTGCCATGGTTTATTAGAGCATGTATTTGAGAGATATTTGGTTGCAAAACTTGATGCTTAAGTCCTTCTTTCATCTCCCTATCTTCCATATTCCTCTTGCACTCTACACTTAGGGAAAAGTTTCGTCCATCTTATCATTCATGGTCATTATCCCTTTTATGCTCATTCCTTACTTTTCCACCTTTGATCTTGACGAAGTTAAGGATCTGCTTGAACATCATGTATCTTATCTTGTACGTGTTATCCATATCTTCTATACCATATCCTTCACCTTATCCATATCCCATCATTCTTTCTAAATACATCCTTTCTTCCCATCCTTGGTTTTGATGAGGAATGGGGGCAAAATACTTGGGCCTTGTGTATGTATCCTATCTAGTTGATCTTGATCATCCCATTCATTATCGTTATCCTTGCTTTCTTCCATTCCATATCTCCTAACTTATCAAAATCCATGCCATCATGTCCCTTTGCAACCTTGAATCTTATCATACAAATCATATTTGAGCCTAGTTGTAAAACATTATCCAATCCTCATATCTTTGGTCAATCAATCATCAACAATCATTAATCTTATCATACTTAGAGGAAATCAGTGATCCTAAGTACTTATCATCACCATGCCTTATGGAATCAATCATTCCTGGCATCTTAATCAATCGACCATTATCATCTCTTGACAAAAGATATGTTGCTTATGTGACATGTTTTGTAGTGAATCTTTCATTTTGATCTATCATTTATCCATGGTTGCATTATCTCTATTGTGGGACATCTTGTTCCTTCAATCGGTCATATCATATCATTCATCCATCCATCTTGGGCTACGTGACTTGCTCCGCATCATTTATCCATCATGCTTTCATCTTTGCATCTGCCATGCTTCCATGTTCTCATCATAGCTTGACCCAGTGTTTGTATCATGGTATTCCCTAGTATTACTCGACCCATTCTAAAAATCAGTTTGTTGTATCGTATCACACTGGGGGCATGTCCTGCATTGGATTGGATTCTTTTACATTCTCAAGGTCAGAAAATCAAAAATCCAAAAACATTCAAAACATATTAAAAATCCCAAAAACATTCAAAACATGTCAAAATCCAAAAACATTCAAAACATATCAAAAATCCAAAAACATTCAAAACATATCAAAATCCAAAAGCATTCAAAACATGTCAAAATCCCAAAACAGGTCAAAAAGTGAAAAATATAGTTTTTATTCGAACTACGTCATCTCTGAGCTTTGAACGTAGGCAAGGGTGATCTTTGATTATCCCCTGAGACATTTTAGGTCATTCTTTTAGGTGTTCGCTATGTTCATATTTTCGTCTTGTAAATCTCAGTTGTATCGTCAGTCGAACTACGTGGTCTCTGCATGTATAATGTAGGCAAGGCTAATCTGTTGATCAGCCCTTGAGGCCCCTAGGATAGGCCTTTAGGTTAGGTCTTGGTTGTCGTGGTCATGTCTCACCCTGGACTAGTGGCAAAATCCTGCACTCACTAGGGGCAAATAAACTTTGAGCTTGAACCAACAGGTAAACAGTCGTTGGACTAACATTACAAACACAAACTTCAAATGAATGTTGATCTTCCTGAATCAAGGGTTTACCACGTTAAACACGAAAGTTCAAATTGTTCTACTTTGATTTTTGATATCATATCTCTCAATTCTTTGATGATGTATCGAACTAGAGGAGCAAGGAAGAAGTATCATTTTTCTTTGTCTATTGTCTGTGAGTTTATCATTATTACTATGCAAGTTATCGCGAGATGTGCACTACAAATTATCACTGACGACATTCTGAATTTGCATAGGAAAAAGATTAACTCTTTTCTGTTTACGTAAGTGATGCTCAGGTCATCTTGGTTTAATTATACTTAGATGCTTGTGTTAACTTGCAATTTTAAAACATCATGGAAGTAGTACTAAGGTCATCTTGGTCTCAAATATGCCATCAATGCTTGTACTCACTTTCAACATTTTAAAGGCCCAATGATGATAAAAAGCATGACAAATTGGTTAATATAAATGACAACTTTTGAAAATGAGATTTGCATAGTTAAGTTAGACTGCATTCATATTAGTATTGCATGTGTATTTATGGGGATTTTCAATGCTGAAACAATTTCACAGTTGTGTCATCTCTATTATTAATGGATTGAGTGCACTGGACATTAACCAAAAAAACATCATTCTCATTTAGTTGCATCATCATTTGCATATCTTAGAAAAAATTCTCACATCATTTACATTCATATATTCCCTCATAATATTTGCATCAGAAAATACAAAAGAAAATAAAAAAGGACATACATTGCATATCATTTCCAACATCAAAATCAGGTCATCCACTACACTTAAATAAGTGAGTCTCTTCAGATTTCCAAAAAGGTTGGGAAATGTGTCAGAGTTATGAAGCTTAAAAGATCAATGTACTGTAGTTTTCCCACAACTTTTGGAAGTTGGACAGACTCACTTATTCAAGCTTAAGGCATTGAACATTTGAAGTCATGTGCATTCCATCATTTGCATTATAAATCAAATCACATTGCATATTGCATTACACATCATGATCATCACATCACATTGCATAATCATAATCATCTCATCACATTGCATAATCATGATCACAAATACATTCATTGCCTAATCATTATCATCACATAGAAATTAAATAAAGTCAAAACATTGCATATCATAATAGGGAAATCAAATGCATCATAATCGTCGTTGCATATCATATATCATCAAAAATGACATAATGTCCACGTGTACAAGGATATCCAAAAAATAGGATGAGATACATCAAAAACCAAAAGGGCACTGTATCATGGAAAACACATCCTCAATATCACAAAAGGTGTATACACAATGTCCAAGGAACATCACAAAATGCTATGTCCAGCTCCCACTAGATGTTGTTGCTCTCATGGAACTAGTACCCCCTCTACCCGATGGACCTACCCCTGGATCTCTCCTATCTCCAGGCAATGGTTGTGTGACACCCATGCTCACAGTCCGAGAGCGAGATTTTCCAAAACAAGACTGTACAAAACTCTCTCATCACTCAGGAGGAACCAACTCATGATATTTACCTCTATAAAACTACAACTTATGAGAAATATGTCTAATCTCTTTGAAGAAATCTGTTGTACTTGCAGATGGTGTCATCTGTTGTATCCTCTCAACAATCGCCTCAACCTGCTCTATCTGATGTCTAAAGGCATCCCTCTCAAAATTAAGTATGATCATTTGTGCCTACAACTGTTGTACCTATTGCCTACTTGTCCCTCTATTAGTCCTCAAAATATCAATCTATGCTCGACACTGTCCTAACTCATCGTGAAGGGACACAATATGTGCTCGAGCCTGCGCTATCTCGCTCTGAAACGGCTAAACCTCTGCCTGCAAAGCTGCTATCTGTGCTAACTGCTGATGTGAGGGTATCCCAATCTGAATCTTGGGAAGCACCGCCTAAGCTACGGTGACACTCCTGCACCTCAGAACTACAAAATCCAACGGATGATTGTCATCTACACCACCATCACTCTCCCCACCATCATCACCTCTACAACCACCCTCTACACCACCCTCATCACCTCTGCAAGCCCCCTCCCCACCATCATCACCACCCTCGTCATCTCCTCCCTCTCCATCAACTAGTAGTGTTGGCTCCTCTAGATGAGTAAATCTAGGAAAGGGATGCGTGTGAAAGAAATTTGAATAATCCTCGGTCATCTCAGCGTTTGTAATATATGGAACATAATCCTATAAACCAAGGGTCAAGGTATAACACTATGTACAGGTTGTCTCATATGGTACACAGGGGCCCCACTCTAAAACATCATGTCGTCGTGGTGCATAATGGGCAACTCCCAGGGGCATCCCTTGAACTTGTCCAACCTGTCGACATACTAGTAGATACAAGTATCGCTTAAGAACATGTGTCCACCCAATCAAATAGCGAGATAATAACATATATGACATCTCAAGCTAATCCTCTAGCCACTGCTCACAGTCCAAGTACGATCACCATGTGACAGTCTCCAAATCATCCAAAACCTGCCTCCAATAAGCAACCTTGCCCAGCTTATGCTGGACATGTGGACCACTATAACTGAAAGCATAGGGTCTCCCTGGTGGTCGATGTCTCTCTCCCATGGGTCGAGTGATGACTATATGCTCCCATGCCTAGGTTTGCAGTAATGTGATGCCACATGACAAACTCGTCGCCCCGTAATAGGCAATGTCGTGCAAATCTCAATATAAGTGGGCTAACATACATGAACCCTAGGCATACCTTGTACCATCAATTGTCATTTGCGATAGCACATGACCCCAACCTGCTAAAAATCCCTTTGACCTACGATTAGGACAAAGGAATCCACCAATGCATTTGGAAAGTACACACGGTAAAGGATCATATCTGCTAATCATCTTTGTCCAAGGGATCCATCAACCCATAACATAATCATCTTGACATAATCTATGCAATGCAGCTGTCCCACCCTACTCTATCTTATTGTACACTATTATCTCTCTCATCACTGGGATCTGTAGAATATGATAGACATCCTCGGGAGTCACAGTAATCTCTCTAGTCGGTAAATGAATCGTATTATGATCATTGTGCCATCTCTCTGCCAAAGTTGTCAATAAGCCTCTATTGATTCTATATTATGGAATGTCTAACAAGGAAGTCAACCCACAACAGGAGATAATCTCTAAGTCGGCTGACGACAACTGGCGGACCATGTTCCAAGTCTTCAGGAATCGCTCCTGAGACTGGAGTACATATCCATCTCCCTAATCATGAACACAAATCAGTCAATCAATGTCATGTTTAATCATGATTATCAGTCAATCAAGCTAATGTGTAGTCATTCAAATCAAATCAATCAGAACATTCAACACCTCATTCAATCAACCCATCGTTCCTCACCTATCATGAGGATTACCTGCTATCAATCCACCCATCATTCCTCACCTATCATGAGGACGATCTACTATCAATCAACCCATCGTTCCTCGCCTATCATGAGGGTGATTTGCTATCTATCAAACTATCATTCCTCGCCTATCATGAGGATGATTTTCTATCAATCAAACTATTGTTCTTCACCTATCATGAGGGAAATCTACTATCTATCAAACTATCGTTCCTCGCCTATCATGAGGACGATCTACTATCTATCAAGCTATCGTTCCTCACCTATCATGAGGATGATCTGCTATCAATCCTACCATCATTCCTCAACTATCATGAGGACGATATGTTATCAATCCTATTATTATTCCTCACCTATCATGAGGACGATACAACACTGATTCTATCATTTGATTCTCGCCTATCATGAGACCAAATCGTCATGCAAAACATCAATCGAACACTACACATACCACAATCTAACTGAAATCAATCCAAAACATGACAAATCGACGACTCCTAGACTTCAAGGACATCATGCAAACATCACCCCGAAGGCTTCCAACAATCACACCCCGCAAAACGGGTCAAACGACAAGCTAAACCACCTCAAATCAACAAGAATGACAACTTTCCAAGGAAACAAAAGGCGCCATTTGGGACCCCAAAGGCGCCAAAATAAAGTTTGCATCTCAAAAAAATGTTTTCCAAGCTTGCAAGAGGTGCCACTTGGGACCCCAAAGGTGCCAAAAATCTCAAAAGACTCAAAAACATCAATTTCAACCTTGCAAGAGGCGCCATTTGGGACCCCAAAGGCACCAAAACTCTTAAAACACATGAAAACTTGAATTTCAAGCTTACAAGAGGTGCCATTTGGGACCCCAAAGGCGCCAAAACTCTTAAACATGCTCAAAACACTCAAAACGACAAAAACATTTCCCGAACGTGCATAAATGACATCCCATAAGCTACATCTATCTATGACGTTCAAAATGCTTCTAAATGGCAAGAAAAGGACTAACAAAAATGTTTCTCGTAAAATGTACCGTAGGTCTAGAGGCAACAGGTTGATCAAGTTGGCGAAGACACTCGAAACGATGCTTATGGTATGGGATCACCATCTTTCTCTAAGCTCTCCAATCTTCAACTTCTCCAAACTCAAAATGTAAAAATGAATCCCATTTTTTACCATTTTCACCTTTTAGGGGTAAAATGGAGGGAATTATGGTGGGATTTATTTTCCATTTTTACCAAAAAGGAGGGGTAATTAATCAACACTATTCAAAGAAAGAGCTTGCAACTCAATTTCGAAAGATAAATTGTCTCTGACATCAAACCTTCACTGAATCGACATTGGATCATCATTGCATCATCACAACACTTATCACATCATTCAACAATTCATTTTCACATCCTTATATTCATTGATTTATCTCTCAAGGGGGCATAATATCCATCAATACCTAAAATTCATTGTCTGGGGCATCAAAATCTTGCATCATCTGGGGCATCGAAATCTTGCATCATTTGGAGCATCAAAATCTCACATCATCTGAGCATCAACATCAAAATCTTCTTTGAAGTAACATGTAAACACATCACTTCAAAGAGGGGAAAAATGTATACACCTGAAAACGGTCATCATATCCAATTAATTAAATACAACTATTTGATTAATACTTCAACTATATATAAATAAGGTGTTACTTTATTTATATTGTTCGCTTTCCTTTTAATTCTCCTAATTCACATTCTCCTAAATTAAATAAACAAAAAACCCTAAACATGTTTATTTAATTAATCTTCCCTAATCCCGATTAAGAATTAGAGCACATTTCTACAACTTTTTGTGTGCCACCTCGTAAAGGTCACATGAAAATAAATAAGCCTAATTATTAATTAGAATTATCCTCACACACTTCCACCAATGAGAAAAGGCACATGGCTTTATTCCCCCACACTTCCAACAAATTTGGAGCACATGGGTCTTTCTTTCACACACTTGTAATCCCATACATTTGGCATGCTTCCAATTGGTCAATGGATTCTCTTCACACACATGGCATGTTGTCCTTGGTCAAGGGGACAACATCCTGATTCCTTTCATCTCCACCATCTATCTTGTCTCCTTTGAATTTGAACCGTTGATGGGTGCCACCTCACAAAATGCTTGAGAAACCCTCTAAATACACCCTCTTTCCTTAGCATTTATCGTCCACCTTTTGAGTAATGTTATAATGCTATTTTGAGATACAAATTGGAATAGTGCTATAATGCCATTTTTCATCCATACTTTGAGTATTGTTACCATGTAGGTTTTTCATAGGAGCTTGGAGCTTTCATGGAGTCTTATACTTAGTTTTCATATCATGTGTTACTTTGCATTCTCATCTTAGATTAATTAATTGCTTCATAGTTACATTTTATCATCCCCATTACATCATAGTTACATTTTAGGTTTGTTTGTTTTATGTTTGCATTTGAGCATATGCATAATCATGGATAGTTCACTCTAATTGCATATCATCTCACTCATCTCCACTTGTTCATCTATCATCAACATCATCCTTCATTTATCATTGCATCCATTATCCTTTCCATCATCTTGTTTCATTTAGGAGCATACCACTAATCATTCCATCACACATTTGCATGCCACTAATCCTTCCACCACACATTTGCATATAGAAATCATCTTAGCTTGCATATTAAGCATCAAATCTCATTTTATAGGTAGTCATTTTAACAACCTTTGTGCCTATGTGATTGAAAATATGCGTATTAAAATGAGATAAATACTATTCAAGCACACCAATGAAACTTTAAATCAAAGGAAAACTGATTAAACAAAGTAAAGCAAACTCCCAATGCAGCAGCTCCTTTGAAGACGTCCCATTGTCCTCTATCTCCAGTATTTTTGCTAAAGCTCTCCGATTTGTATGCTAAGCTCCACAAAATGACTACTAAAGAACGAGATTTAAAAATAAATGCATACTATACTAAGATGCAAGATTTTGAAGGTTGATAATGGAGGAATGTTGGTTGCTCAATTCTGCAACATAACAACTTGATATGATGACGAATGGAGAATGATAGAAATGGATGAAAGATGGAGGAATGATTTTGGCAGAATGAGGATGTCTGAAGAAGATCCGATCCAAATGGCTTGTGAAAGGTTTGATTTATAGATTTTTCGAAAGGATTTGATTGGTTGATTCGATCGACGGTCCGGATTAAGCTTGTTCGAACAGACAGCGGGAGATCTTCAAAAGTGGAAGAGAAGGATGGAAGGTTTCCTTTTTCTTTCAATTTTCGTCATTGAGTTCGAAGGGAAACTTCCATTTCGAAGGATGAGTTGAGAATTTGGAAGGGTGAGTTGAGAATGAGTTAGAAATAAACAAATTAAATTTATTTAATTTGTAAGTGAAGATGAAAATGGAAACTCGCATAATTAAATAAATCATATTTAATTATGTTTTAGAAATGAAATTAGAGGAAAATATTAAATTGCATATTTAATATTTAATTTGAGGATGAAAAGAATATTCCATTATTTGAATATTCAAAATATTCAAACTTTAGAATAAGATGATAATTAAACTAAATAATCATATTTATTTAATTTAATTAAGAGGAATGTGGGAAATGCCAATAATTAAATAAAATTATTTATTTAATTAAGGTAGAAGAATTTAGAAAATGAACGATATAAATAAATAATTAAATTTATTTATATGTAGATGACTTTAGGGGAATTAATTAAATAATTCATATTTAATTAATTAACAAGCTTAATCATGACCATTTTTAGACGTATACATTTTGCCCCTCTTTGAGATGATGTTCGAGATGATGAGATTTGTGTCGAGTAACATCATTTCAAAGAAGTTAAGGTATGGATAGAGGAGAATGGATAATGATATAAAGATAGGATGATGGAATGATGATGCCCCCTCGAGAGGATAGGCGGGTTGAACAAACATGGGTAGGCTCTCGAAATGAAGTGATAAAGGGAGGGATAAGACGAATGATGCAAGATAGGAAGTGGATGAAGGAGGTGAAAGATACATTATGTTGCAATGAAGGTGAGCAACCATGATGTTTGATATAGCACTAGACGTTATGCACCAAGATATAAGGACCAAGGTGACGATGTGTCTCGTGCCCCAGCTTAATACAACCTTGTCTAAATGTATGAGGAAGTAGACTTAGAGCATTAAATTCCTAATGCACAAAAGGTATGATATGACCTTAGATGCAAAGGATAGTGCAAAAAGCTACTCCAACATACACAAGATATGAATATTAGCTAGAATGATACGGATTTGATACAAATGCAAGATAAAATGATAACACACACAAGCAAGCAAGCAAGCAAGCATGCACAAATGATACAAAAACATACAAGGTAGTGCCCCTGTCAAGTTGTAAACCATTGATTGATTGATTGATTGATGATGATGATAGTGTTGTCATTGTGGGGAGCGACATGTCCCTAGAGCAACACAAGGATGATGATAATTGATTGATTGGTTGGTTGATTTGGTTTACGACAAGATTAGGATCAAGACCAAAGGATGTGATTGGATAATTTGACAAGATTGATTGACTTGATTGGTATGGATTAAGGATTGACTTGCATTTGGATTATTGCTTGGAATGATTGAAGATGATTTGATGTATGAAATGGTTTGATGAAGATGATTGATTTGGTTGAATGGTTGAATGATTGGATTGAGGTGATGGATTAAGTAGATGAAATTGGAAGAAATAATTAGATGGATTGATTTTATTGCTTGGATTTTTGTTGGCTATTTGATTTGTTTTGGTTTTTTTTTTTTTGGGGATATTTTGATTTTTGGATTTTTTGAAATGTTTTTTTTTTTTGGGCTTTTGAAATGTTTTGATTTTTTTTTTTTTTGAAATGTTTTGATTTTTTTTGGATTTTGAAATGTTTTGATTTTTTTTTTTTTATTTATGAAATGTTTTGATTTTTTTGGATTTTTGAAATATTTTGATTTTTTTGGATTTTTGAGTAGCCTTTGTGCTAGATACCAATGACAAGGGGAAAACCAAGTCTAGGTGCAAGGAGATATATGGATGAAAGGGGGGGTGATGGGGAAAAGGCTCATGATATATGGATGGATGGAAATGATAGGTCATAGTGAATGGAATGGATGTATGCATCATGAGAGAGCAAGGATGTGATTTCCAAAGACTATGTTGCATAAGAATAACATGCCCCATTCTAGGTACAAGACTTAGGATTTTTCATGACAAAGCTTATGACAATAGGATAATGATAGGCTTGTTTGGAAGGATAAGGTATGTCAAGAGATACCCAAGACATGTTTCAACATTTTTCCCCTATGTTTTCATTAAGATCAAAAGGAGAAGGGTGGATGAATGGACTCAATATGATAGGTATGATGGCTAAAGATGGCAGGTAAGATGGAAATGATATGACATGAAAATGATAGGTTGGATAGATAAGACATTGTGCCCCCAAGTATAAGTGACATAAAAGATCAACCTACACATGACGCCTATTTGCTAGGTTTTCATCATGGTACTTATCCAAGGCGCCTGTTTACCAGGTTTTCACCGTTGGACGAAGGGATTTCTCTTTACTTTTTTTTTTTCTTTTCTTCTTAGCTTTTTGGATAGGAGAAGGAGAATATGGATAGGAGGAACTCAAGTGTCTAGTTCCGTGAAAGTTGGTAGTCCCACTAGATAGATGTCATTGCATGGACCATTTCAAATGTCATTATTCTCATAGATGTTGGTAAGGGATGACATGAAAGGGATGGATTAGGTAGATGGCAGATTATGAAAGGCTTATGCAAGAATGGATGGGGAATAGTGGATGATGATGTGGATTGAATAGGCCTTGTGCAAAAGGATGGATGAAAGGTTTATGCAAAAGAATGGACCATAGGAATGTGATCAGGAAGATATGTAGGATAGTAGTTGAAGGATGGGGAGATGGAGGTATGTGGAATTGTTGTGAAATGGAAGGGAACCATGACCAATGGTTGCACACACTGTGATAAACGTTGAAGTTTTTGATGTGGATGGGGTGTAGGAATCAATGGATATGTTTGCTTAGGAGGTGGTGGATGAAATGTTCTAGGTACCCACATAGACTTAGTATTTTTATTATTTTTATTTTGCTTGTGGGTTTTAGGAATTTTATATTTTTGAATGGAATGAGAATGTGGGATGGAAGTGGATGGTTGGGATTTTTGTGATGTGAATGCCTCGTTTGATTTGCTTTCTTTTTGCTTAGGTACCCAAACCAATTTAGTTTTATATTTTTCTTTTGGAGGTATGGACTTATATAGCCTTTTAGATGTACTTTGCTTTGACTTTTTGTATTGATGTCCTAAGGCATGAGAACCCTTAGAATTTTTTACTTTATAGGTAGAGGCATTGAAATTCTTGCTTTTGAATCCCATGGGTATGGTGGAATGGGTGGAAGCTTCATGTTTATATAATGTGTGCATTTGTTGGTCATGATTAGGAATGTTAGGGTATTTATGGATGGAGGGATAAGAGGATTGAATGGTAGGGATATTAGGTGTTGGGAGAAGTGGAGGTAGATTAGATGGAGGGATATTAGGAGTTGGAAGCAATGGTGGTAGATTTGATGGTGGAAGGTGTATGGTCACATGCTTTTGACATTTGTAGGATGATGGAGGTGGAATGGCAACATATGTTTTAGGGATACGATAGGCTTCATGATGGAAAGTGGACTTAGGATGCATGGAGGATATACCAACATCTTTAGGTTGTTGTCCTTGGGGTGTATGTCCAAGGCCATAAGAGCGTGGAGGGACTTTGACATGGATGGGCTCCAAAATACCTTTTTCATGAAGGTCTAAACCTTTACCTTGGTGGTTCATGTTTTGGAGTATGCAATGGACAATGGGACTAGGTGTAGGTGAAACACTAGACACGAGTTCCTTATTGGATGAAGAAAATAATGGTTGTTGTTGTTCTAAGGAAGAACATTCATGAATGAGGGTAGAAAAACCAATAGAATATGATGGAGGGCTTGCAATGGGGTCAATAATGGGTGATGGGGGATCATTAGGATCTTGATTAGCATTGTGTTCACTTAGATCCAAGATATTTGTTTGATCTTCTATGTGTGTTTGGGAGGCATATGTCTCATCAAGGGAAGTGGATGTTTGTGCATCATGGATGGGTGAGGTGGAAAGCTCCTGACCATGGAATGCATAAAGTTGGCTAAGAGGATCATCATGGTCTTCTTGATCATAAAAGGGGTCTTCATCAAAGATGAAAGATTGATCATGAATAGTATTAGGCATGTTATGAATGGAATCATTAGGAGGGTGTTGATCTTTATGTGGATGAGGGGGTAATATTTTCTCATGTTTAGGATGGTGCTCTTGACATACCTCATGACTTATTTGAATGGAGGTGGAAGGGGATTTCTCATGGAGAGACTTGTAATGTTCTTGATGGTCAAAAACATAGGAGCATGATAGAGGGTGACTTGGACTTATGAAGGGATACTCTTGAATTGGATCAAGGGGTTGTGGATGACATGGTTGGCTTGAAGGACTTGGCATGATGTTTGATGACTCTTTTGTATGTTCAAGAATATGAGTCGGATGACATGGCGATAATTGATTCCTTGCTTGTAGTCCTTGGGTCACATCCTTTGTAGGTGTATGGGTGGAAGGTGTTGGCTTAGGGTTTTGCTTTTGATTGGATGATGGTAAGGGTGCATGAACTAGATTGGTGTTACCCTTGTCGAAGGTGGCATTAATACTTGAGGAAGTTTGGCCTTGTTGCAAGGTAGAAATTAAGTTCACATGTGTTTGTTGTGATGTAGCTTGATAGGTTGATGTGGCATTGACATACGAAGAAGTGGATGAATAAGATTGGTATGAGGTGGAAGGAGAAGCCCCTCGAAGTCTGATTTTAGGCTTTGGTTTTGTTTCATGATTTGAACTAGAGAAAGAGACTCCTTGAATTATGACTTCAGGCTTAGGTTTTGTCTCATGATTTGGCCTAGAGGGATAGCCCCCTTGGATTATGATTTTGGGCTTATGATTAGGATTTGGCTTGTTTATGATTATGACCATTTTGACAAGTGATGATGGCGATGATGTGGAATGATATGATTGGATGACTTGGATTGATTAGGATGAAATGGATAGGATGTGGATGTGTTGGAAGAACGTGTAGAGTGACTTGTCTTTATGTGTTTGGTGTTTAGCTTGATTTGGAAATGTTTAAATGAATGATCACACATGCACACACATAAATCACACACGCAAGACACATAAGCAAGTTTGAATTTGAAATTATGAATGTGATTATTAAGCACACACTTGAAGAAGACACATCAACAAGTCCTAGAACTAGTCAAGTGGGTATGGCCAATTAGGTTTCAAACTAGTTTGAACAAGGTTGACTAAGGATGATTTGAAAGCAAAATCCTATCACACAGCCGGGAGAAAGGGGTAACCCACCCTTCACCTTCACTTCCCAAAGGTATAAAGTTCTTTGGGGCTTAGCCAAGAGTGATAAGATTTTAACTTCCAAACAAGCGTGTCTTTTGATTCACACTTCGATTGAGGTCGTCCCTGGGGGTGATGAAATCCCCTAGCAGGCCTCCTATGAAGGGTTTTGACAAAAAAAAACCAAGTGAGGTGTTTGTGATCACACACGCACTTGATTCACACTCACAATGATTAATTTCCCTTAGATTAGAAATGAAATGTGCGTAAAAAAGTTCAAACACTTGTTCTTTTTAGATCCCAAATCAAGATGTGATGGAAGACAGTGATGAATTTTAGACCTGATTCTCAATATGTGATTGAAGACAATATTCATTTTAAGAGCCCAAATCCAAATGTGTTTGCAAACAATGATTAATTTTATGCCCCAAATTGAAATGTGTGACAAACAAAATTAAGAGATGAAGGATGAAACGAGTGCACCTGGTTATTTTCACTTTCCAAATTGATGTTGTGACTGATTCCAACGCTTTTCTAGCTCCGTATGATTCACCAAAAAGTCACCAAGACAAGAAGAAACACATGCATGCAAGCAAAAGTGTGATTAAATCCCAAAATAAGTAATTTTTTTTTTCAAATATGTGAGAATTTGAAAGCTTTAAATTTGTCAAATCTGATAAAAACTTACACCATTAGATATCTTATGAAATTCTACCCCATTTAAAAAAAAAAATCTCTGAAAAAGACCAAAAAATGACCAAGATACGGCCATTTTAAGATTTCCTATGAAAATGCTGCTTGTATACGCTAAAACAATCCAGAATGCTAAATAAGCCCTCAGATGCACTAAAACACAATCTAGAATGCTAAATAAGCCAAAGTGCGTAAAAAAATCAAGAATGCTAAATAAGACCTAGATGCGCTAAAACAAACCTCATATGCATTGCAGAAAAATTTCAGAATGCTAAATAAGCCCAGATCCGCTAGAACAGACCCTAGATGCGCCAGAAAAAGTCCCAAATGCGCTAAAAGAATTTTATTTTTTTTTTACAGATTTTTAGTGAAATGGTATATGCGCCATTTTGTACCGTATATGCGCCGAAACAGTCCCTGGATGCGTCGAAACAGTCCCTGGATGCGCCGAAACAGTGACTATATGCGCCGAAACAGTGACTATATGCGTCGAAATAGTTGCTATATGTGCTCCAGAATCTTGCAAAACAAAAGTCAGAAAACCCCGTATGCACCACAAAAAATGTCGAATGCGCTTAAACGCCAATTTTTTTTTGAAAGTTGACTCCAAAACGTGGAAACTGTTAAAACAAACTTGCAGATAATGTTAAATTTGTGGGTTTGTGCCCCACGGTGGGCGCCAAAAATGTGTGATTGAAAATATGTGTATTAAAATGAGATAAATACTATTCAAGCACACCAATGAAACTTTAAATCAAAGGAAAACTGATTAAACAAAGTAAAGCAAACTCCCAATGCAACAGCTCCTTTGAAGACGTCCCATTGTCCTCTATCTCCAGTATTTTTGCTAAAGCTCTCCGATTTGTATGCTAAGCTCCACAAAATGACTACTAAAGAATGAGATTTAAAAATAAATGCATACTATACTAAGATGCAAGATTTTGAAGGTTGATAATGGAGGAATGTTGGTTGCTCAATTCTGTAGCATAATAACTTGATATGATGACGAATGGAGAATGATAGAAATGGATAAAAGATGGAGGAATGATTTTGGCAGAATGAGGATGTCTGAAGAAGATCCGATCCAAATGGCTTGTGAAAGGTTTGATTTATAGAGTTTTCGAAAGGATTTGATTGGCTGATTCGATCGACGGTCCGGATTAAGCTTGTTCGAACGGATGGCGAGAGATCTTCGAAAGTGGAAGAGAAGGATGGAAGGTTTCCTTTTTCTTTCAATTTTCGTCATTGAGTTCGAAGGGAAACTTCCATTTCGAAGGATGAGTTGAGAATTTGGAAGGGTGAGTTGAGAATGAGTTAGAAATAAACAAATTAAATTTATTTAATTTGTAAGTGAAGATGAAAATGGAAACTCGCATAATTAAATAAATCATATTTAATTATGTTTTAGAAATGAAATTAGAGGAAAATATTAAATTGCATATTTAATATTTAATTTGAGGATGAAAAGGATATTCCATTATTTGAATATTCAAAATATTCAAACTTTAGAATAAGATGATAATTAAACTAAATAATCGTATTTATTTAATTTAATTAAGAGGAATGTGGGAAATGCCAATAATTAAATAAAATTATTTATTTAATTAAGGTAGAAGAATTTAGAAAATGAACGATATAAATAAATAATTAAATTTATTTATATGTAGATGACTTTAGGGGAATTAATTAAATAATTCATATTTAATTAATTAACAAGCTTAATCATGACCATTTTTAGACGTATACAATGCCCATAGAAATTTGAGGGCCAAACGATTTAATAAATCCCTAGAAATAGAGAACAATGATACGTATTAGAAATATTTGATTGTATTATGAATAGAGTAGTTTTACTTGCTTCAAACTTTGAATGTAAATAGTCTCATTAAGGTTTGTGTTGACATTATGATCCTCTCCACATTCGACACACGCACAAGGACACAAGCATTAAATTCCAAAAGATAAGATAAGATCTAGTGACAACTAACACTATCTAGAAAGATTCCCTCCTAGGACTCAAGTGGACTTAACATGTAAATAGAACCTAGATAGGTAAAAAACCTATTTATGCCAACAAAATCATCCCCATTCGATAGACCCATGAGTCTCATCTACATGAATTCTGTAAGAGGTTAACTCAAAAGGCAATACCTTAGAGGCCTCATCAACCATTACAAAAAATGATATTTCTAAGGTTTTTCCTTTCATGTGTTGAACATTCTGAATATTGGGGGGTTGAATCAGTATTCGTTTAAACCACTTAAACATTTAAGCATTCATTCCACATAGCATATTCAATTTTTAGTAGGGAATGAAAGTATGAAAGTAACCATCAAAGCACATAACACATGAACACCATATTTTTACGTGGAAAACCTAAAATGGGAAAAACCACAATGAGGATTAGCTCACAATATATTATATCCGACAATAAGATATTTTGGAAGTGCTCACTATAGGTGGACTCACTATCCAAGTGGACTCACTTCCCACTAAAAGAAGAAAGGATATAATAGGGAGGTGGATCATGACCAAGTTTGAACTGTTACAGTTGCATCTAACATATGCATGAAATATAGTTCTGTTGAAGCTCAAAATACAAACTTTACACACTTCATACTGATTTGCACTAACACCCTGCTCTACTTTGCATTCGCTTTATATTCACACAATTTGCATCAACTGATATTCATCATACTTCACTATCTACAAAACTCCAAAAAATATCTTGTATATATATATTCGCTTCATCCAAAAACACCCATAACACAAATTAGGCCAGCCTAGTCAGATGTATCATACAAATTATACCTTTTCAGCTCAACATACATGCATAGATGCTTTGTGTCAAGATTAAAAACTTATAAAAAATCAAAATAGGTTGGCATAGACCCATAATAGCTCCCACATACCAAATCAATATTTATTCAAACTCTATAATATACACAACTCATTAGGTCGACACCAGTAATGATCTAATAACAAAATTTTCCAATTGTACAACCACATCTGAACATGCGGACCTACAAACTCTATGCCATTTGGAATACACACTCTACTGACACTTGTCAAAATCTCCATAAATTCACAAAGTTGGATCCCAATCCCCGGAGAAGTGCGGATTCACCAAAACATATGCCCTGAACTAGAAAACACATGTTACTACTAGACCGATATACTGCTACTCATAAATTCAACATCAAGAGCCAAAACAATATGAAACTTTGGAATTAGGTTCCTCTCTCATCCAAAAAAATTATAT
This sequence comes from Sequoia sempervirens, assembly GCA_007258455.2. Classification (NCBI taxonomy): domain Eukaryota; kingdom Viridiplantae; phylum Streptophyta; class Pinopsida; order Cupressales; family Cupressaceae; genus Sequoia; species Sequoia sempervirens. Next base: position 80,074,549 of record VDFB02058242.1, on the reverse strand, counting down.
CAAAAGTGTAGAGCAAGATCTTATAAAGAGGAATGGAATGTGGACCCAAAAATTAGATGTTCCTGTGCAAAGAATACATGTATTAACATAGTCAATTTTCATGTCAACTGCCTTCACCGGATCAAACCTTCTTGCAAATGCTCACTGGATTACCATCTTCAAACATGTTCAAGATATACAAACTGATCTGCATGATAGTCTTCATACTGAAATACAATGTTGACATTAATGACAACACTGAACTGCATAATTGTACAACTTGTGCTCATCCCACATGCTCATGTTGCCAACAAATGCATCAATGTCAAACTCCTTATTCTTCCAACAATCTCCCCCTTTGTCATTGATGGCAACATGCCTCAATTATCTCCAATATTACTCCCCACTTTGACATCAAGGGCAAAGGGCACATACAACTATCTTCTTATATATTGGATCTCCCCTTGATAGATGTGTACATATATACAAGCTGAAAATGTAACCGACTCCCCCTAGGAGTGCTATCCAACAAAAATTTATGCTGAAAATATGCCTTATACCTTTCGCATATGTACATAGAAATTTGAGACAATAATTGAATTTCATAAAAGGAAAGAAATGTATTCACCCAGAGGAAGAGTTTAACTCTTGCAGCTTTTCAAGATGGGCCTACCATTCTTGTTTCCCATCCTCCCAACTCTTCTCAATTATAAAGAAGATCTAGGCCATTAGTGGATCCATCTCATCATTTATGCTTTTAGTGGATCCAGGCCATTTCATGCAAAAATGAAACAATGCTTTGGCTTCCGCCACACAAGCTTGTGCACCCTTAAGATTTTCTTGAAATTTGATGTGTGCATTGGCACACTTCTCTATCACATCTAACAATCTTTTCTCATCCACCTTATTCTCTAACTCTTTTTCTATCTTCCCCTTCAACCCAGTAGCATACTCTTTAAAAGAAACAAGAAAAAAATATGATTTTCCATACCAGAGAGGGAGTTGTCAATGGCAACACCAGGTATGGCTTCATGCAAAATATTTATAGCCTCATCTATCATTTTTTCACTCTTTTGATGTGTCTCTATGGTTTATTTCCAGGTAGATGCATGAAAATCATCTTGCAATTGAAGCTTGTGAAGAGGCAAAATATTATCCTTGTCCACATGTCCATGTTGCATAGGAAGTTGTAATAGCTGGGCAAACACTTTAGGAACTTAAGCTGCATACTCAACAAATTCTTTAAAGAATCTCTGGAGGAACTAGAGGATTCATAGTAGCCTTCACATACTCCACAACAACATTCTTCTTCAAATCCTTTTCTTTATCACCAGTAGCAACTAGTGTCTTCATTTCCTTCTCCCCATTCCCAAATGCATTCCCATTCTTTTGTCCATTATTCTTCTCTACATCATCTTCATTGGTAGCTTGTTCTTTGTTATTCAAAGGAGTGATTGTTTTTGGTTGGCCTTGAATGTTCTCAACATTTTCTTTAGATACCGAAGGAGGAGTTTGATGATCTGTTGAAGTATCCTCCTTTGTAATGTCTTCTATGGTAGGTTCTTCTCCTTAACATTTTGATCACCAGTAATTTCTTCCACTTTTGGAAGAACATTATCTTGTACACTACCTTCTTCAGATCCATGCTCATGTTGAGCATCATCATGTTGTGTATCTTCTCCAATATTCACATCCAAAGAAGAATCTCAACTTATATTTCTTCTATTCTCTTCAAAGTCATCCCCAATCTCTCAGCTAATTCTGCTACCCTCTCTATAGTCTCATTTTGAAGTCTTTTGTGATCATTTTGATCTCTACTCATGAGGGTAGTCACTCTTTGCTTAGTTTGAAAATCCTTACTATATAATTTAGCCAATGTGGGTTTATTATCTTCAGAGAGAGGTGCACCAATATTTTCCAAAGCAAAATATTTTATCTTATCTTCTTCCTCTATAGCCTCTTGCCTCCTTCAAGTAGTACATTCCATAGATTTTTAGGTATCTGCTTCTCAATATTATGCATATTAACTTCAAAAACAACAATGTATTCGACAATTGCTTCTACAATGGTGGATTTTTCCACCTCATCAACATCAGTGTATAATGTGGAAGTCTCTAACATTTCATTCTCCACAAGCCCATTAAATAGAGCAAAATATTTTATCTTATCTTCTTCCTCTATAGCCTCTTGCCTCCTTCAAGTAGTACATTCCATAGATTTTTAGGTATCTGCTTCTCAATATTTTGCATATTAACTTCAAAAACAACAATGTATTTGACAATTGCTTCTACAATGGTGGCTTTGTCCACCTCATCAACATCAGTGTATAATGTGGCAGTCTCTAACATTTCATTCTCCACAAGCCCATTAAATAGAGCATCAAGTTTCATTAGGGCTATGTGCCCTTGCTAGAGTCATTTTCTTCTTCTTCTTGTCTACCGATGTCTCTTTCTCTTTATCAGACTCTTTTTTCTTTTCTCTTATTTGTACTCTATATCCTTCTTTCTCTTTCTCAACCTCTACTTCACTATTAGTGTCAATGATATCAAACTTTTATTTCTTCACACTCGCTTCTCCTTGTGAAGCTTATGTTTTCCTCTTTCATACCAATTGTGGTCCTTCTTCTTCTTCATGATTATCCTCAACATGTACCCCTAAGTATTGTTCCCTTGTGGCCTTTCTCTTGACTCTCCTTCTTGTAGGGCCAATTTGTTGTGCTATTAGAGCAACCTTTTCATTTTTAGACACCTTTTGGTTTTTAACCAAAGAGGTCTTCTCCTTCACTGGAACACTTATAGGCTCTTTTCTTTTCTCCCCTAAGGTAGGCTTAGTTCCAGAGGAATTGGAGGCAACCGAAGGAGTGGTAGATGTTCTACTAGATATCCTAATGCTTGATGATCCTCCTGGTGAGCCAAACGAGGCTTTTTATTTCTTCACCTACTTTTTAGTGAGGCCTATTGACTCCACTAGACCCCATTGACCATATATTCCTTAGGGTGGGAGGGCCACCAACAAACCCACCATCCATAAGGAAAATATGGTCAGTGGGGTTTGCCTTGGGTGGGAGGAAAATAAAGAAGGCTCGGGGCATCATCATCATTTCATTCTATATCTCACTTGGATCTTTCTTTTCATCAATCCATAGTCAAGGAAGCGTAATTGTGAGAGCATGGGGGATATAATGGATAATAATGATTTTCGAAGGAGTAGTCAAATTTTTATAACAAACAACCTTTCCAAGAGAGCCTCTAGGATCTCCTATAAACCTCCCCATGATGTGGTAGAGGGGGGATATTGGGGGAATCAATGAGTGGAGATTCCCCTACAAAGAGCCAGATGAGGGGGGACCTTCATGTTTGGTCTGAAGGGCAGGGATATCTCAACCCTACTATCACTATGCCTTTGCAATACCACTCGGTTTAACTCTCCCTGTGACTTTTTTTCGTATGTGGGATCTTCTACCCCCCTAGTTAGATAATTGATATCTTTCATTTCGATAGTAAGTAGTTTCTCCCATAGGAACCGGGTAGAGTATATAAAGTGGACCAACCAACCCCCAACTACCCCTATTTTGAAGTAGTTTGGTTTGTGCTCCTTCCTCTCCTTGATCTTCTTTGGTTCTTTCGAAGAGCCTAAGGGTCATAACTAAACTATAGTTTGCTTGACCCATTAACTGGTTAGGGCGATGAAACTTGACAAAAGCAACTAAGAAGTGATTGCCGCACCTGCCATCATGCATGTGGAATGAAGAATGGCGACATCGACCTACCTGATAGAAACAACTGCTACTTTTAGAATTTTTAGAAAGTTGATTGATGAACTTTAGTTTCCCACCCACCCATGTTTTCCTCCAAAATCCATTTATTTTCTTATTTCCTTTGACTCAATCGATGGAACTACCAATGCCTATGATAGTGATGAGGAGGCAACGAAATTGACAAATCAAGTTTTTGATGGCACTAAAGCCCTATAGATAGTAAGGGGCGGGCTTGGAAGTGGCCCTACCACATAGCTTGATCTAAATGGAATGGGATTTTCCACTCTTTAGCAGCAAGAACGACATTGGAAGAAGGAACATTGGCTAGAAATTCTACTTTTTGGGTTTACTCTAACTCTGAAACATTTTCTTAGAACAAGGCTTCTACACGAGCCCTATCTATATCTAATGCATGCACTAACCATTAATGAGGAAACCAAGCTTTCTATTCCCATAGTTCTCCGCTACTAGTAGAGTGAATAATATTAACCTAAATACTGACCCCACCACCCTATTTGCCTTGGGTGGGAGGCCCTTAACCCCCCACCCATGATGTATCAATTGGTTTGATCAAAACTTCAAGATTCATTGGTCATATTCTCTATCCATGCCTACCAAAATAGTTTGGAACACTCTAGCAATTAGAGGTGGACCTGTAAAGGAGGCAATGAGAGTACCAGCCAATTCTCAAAGCGAATTCACTACCAAAATCTACAGATGATGGGCCTTGTATCCCGAGCACCCCCACTATATATATATGGCCCTCTCCTTAAAGGCTTGCTCATCTTTGTCAGTGCACTAGTGTCGGGAGGGCATCATATCAAATCGATTGGATTAGGCGTTGGCCCTACTATCTATAGGGGCCCACTCTTCTCCCACTAGCCTAGGGGCTCGAACAAAACAACGTAGCCCTCCACTACTCATGTCAAGGAATGGTTAGTAGAGAGAGCCGACAACAAACCATAATTCAAATATTTGTTTGGGGTTGAATGTTCTCAACTATCTCAACTATAATCTCCCTCCCACCCACAAACCCCACCACCTAGGGCCCCAACCCCACTAACCAGGGCTTCACCCACAGCCCTAGCTTCTAACTGCCATATATGCCTTATGGGTGGTAGTGAAGCTTGGATGGTCCCAACCCCACCACCCTATATTCCTTTGGGGTGGAACCCACTAACCAAAGGAGATAAAACCCCATTAACCAACCGTCACCACCCAAGATTTGCTACCAACCATATATTCCTTTAGGGCAGTGGGCGGAGCCGTCAGGAGATGAGCTTCACCCTGGTGGCGTCGAGAAAACTATATTGACCATATATGCCTTACCCATTGACCAAGATTTTCCACCACCCATAAGGCATAGTCAGGCAGTGAGTGAAGCTTCGGCGGTGGGCGAAGCCCAGATGGTGGGGTTAGCCTCAGGTGGGAACTCTAGGGCTTTATCCTTTGAGGGTTTTTCTAGAACCCCTGGGAAATGACCCTTGTTGAATAGTAGGGTCCCAAAACTATAGTTTCCCACCCACCTAAATTACAATTAAGCTATTGTCCTACCCACCCTATCACCCTACTATTCTAATGGGGTGGAGGTATATTCCATTGAAGGTGCAACTAGAATCCTCGGCCCTATAGTTCCCCCCAGGAAAGAGCCCACCACCCAGGGCCCCAACCCCACCGACCATACCCGCCAATGGATAGTGGGGTTGGCCTTGGGAATATTTGTTGTTGGGTGGGAGGGCCTTGGGTGGGGGGGAATTAGACTACCCCCCCCCACCCTATTTTCCTTAGGTGAGGTATACTATTTGTTTCAATGTATGGGAGGTCTAACTATAATCCCCACCTAAGGTAAATAGGATGGTGGGGTTGGTGGCCCCCTCACCCATAGCAGCTGACCCCACCATCCAAAAGGAAAACCCCACTATCTGGAATTTTTCCCCTGCTCAAATAGAGTTCTAGTGCCTCCTTACAATAGCTCCCAACTTCTCTAGCACAAACAATCTCCATCTCAATAAGACAGGGCACCACCTCAAAAGGATAAGTAGTAGAAGTAGGAACAACAAAAGCAATAGGGACAACCAACATACTGGGACAACCCCTCAATAATCTATCAATTAAAATAGGGAAAATAAAAATAAAAAAATTCTACACCTTTCAAACCCCAAAGAGGGATTTCAACTTTAGCATAATAGTGGTGAACAACACCACCCACAAAGAGGAAAACCTTAGCTTGGAACACCAAATAAAACATCCACCACAAAATGAACCCACTTGGGATCCAACAAAACTTAGCATAGTGGGACCAACCTCAAGCAAATAAGGAACATTAAGAGGTTCAAAAGCAAGATCAACGACGAAGACGACACCTATGAGCTTCAACCCCATCAACATAAAGAAACAAACATGGAAATAACCAAGAAAAGAACTCTCTTGCTTCACTCCAACCACATCCAAAAACACCTTCTCCACCTCAATAGGAGAAGTAACCACCTCTAAAGGAAGCAAACATGTTGGAGTAAGAGCGACAATAACTCATAAAGAAAAAAAGAGAATTGGGTTAACAAAACCACATCAACACCCATAGAAACAAGTCTCTCCACAAGATCAAAAGTAGTTGAGACACCCCACACCACACTCTAGGAAGAAAATAAACCCAAAAAACTCCCTACAAAAACAAAACAACCTCCATGTGTGGAAATAGAATATGTTGGACTAATTGTACCAAAATTTTGATAGTGCCCATCACCATGGGTAAAGACCACATAGCCTCTAAGGAAATAGGGTTTGTAGCCACATCTTACGAGACCATAAAAGCAACTCAATAAAGCCATCCAAAGGGAAAATGCCACCTATTACCATAGAAATAGCAACACTTTCATCCTCAACTTCAACAAAAACAAACAACCTCCCCCGCCCTAGAGCTCACCACCCACCATAAGGTGAGCTTGCAAGAGTAAAGGCACAGGAAATAAGAAAATGTTGAACACCATTTATGCACCATAGAATGCACCCACACCATCATAGTTGATACAAGAGCAATGGAACGAAAGGGACCCTCAAACACCCATATAATAGAAAAACAAGACCTTTCTACCAACACCCATCACTAGCTGACCGAGTCATGCAACCACTAAAGAAATAAGCAAAAAAAAAAGTCCATCTACCTCATCATCTAAATATGCATCCTCCTCACCATCATGATCTCCTTCAAATGATTTCAAATTCACGCCTTCACTCCTCTTCTCGCCCAACATCATCCCTATTTAAACCATTTATTATGAATGTAGAGTTTCATTAATAAGATTGTTAATGCCAAATAATATTTTAAAAATTATATTTAAAACATTACCCTTTACAAACATGAGACATATATTATCTCATTAATAAAACCACTAGCTTCAAACTATTATGATGTAAAGAATACAATTTTAATAATAAATAAAGTTTACTTCTTCTCTGGATGTGATCTAGGAGAGAGAATTGCATCATAGTGCTTTAACAACTATCTTTGAATCTTATTAAGCTTCCACATTCTCTCTAATGAAGGGTGAACCATCCCTCACACAAAGATAATAGAAGAATTGAGTTATCTGGAATGTAGACAATCTTGAGCAACTATTTTCTACACATCACATGCACTATAACTTGCACATGAATTTAGAGCATATATGAAGAATTTATGTAACAAAATTTGTATTTAAGAAATAAATTTTTTATTGTACTTTAGCTAAAGAATTGTATGGTCATTTTATTAAATATTATAGTTCATTCCCCAATAAATTAGATTACAAAATAAGCAATTAACTACCCTTGAATGAAAAAATTGTTCATATCACCTATTCAATCATCTAGAACCCTAATCCTTATCCATAAATAAAATCTTAAGTTAATTAAATGCAACCAAAGCACAATTTTAAATATCCACCAAAATCTAATGTTCATAAATAAACACTTCTCCAAATATTACATTGTATATTTTAAATTTAGAGAATTATATCATGTAAAAATATTATAGCATCGATCAATGAAATCATACTTTTAAGTTTTAATCATGTAAGAAACACACACATGAGGTCTAGATATTATTTAAACAAAATAAAATATCACTAATGACACAATAATCTATGGTGACAAAATAATTCTAATATGATGTTTGAAATAAAGTAAATAATTTATATAGAACTTGTTCACCCATTCATTAAATTTGTCTTAAAATATTTTACTTTGAACTCCCAAGTGTTACATGCGTATTATAGTTAATTAAACTAAAAATTAATTTCATAGAATTTGTATTCAATTGTATCTATTCTCACTGCTTTAGAAAATAATATATTTTGTATTATTTTATATTGTAAATGAATCCTTATTGAACATATTCATTATAATCCAAACTAGATGTGAGTCATACTCCAATTATTCCTCGACCTGTCTATGAAACATCCCCCCCTCTCTCTCTCTCTCTCTCTTGCATTTATTTCACTTTTATAATTATATTATGAAATACAAATTGTCTACTAAGATAGAGTTTTATGTAACTACAAATTTGTAGTCTAACATAATTTAAATTCATAACCTATATATTCTTAGCATTATCCTTTCTCAACCACAACATGTCACGACCCCTATTTTATGGTTCATATTTTACAATGTTTGATTAAATTAATTAGCAATGAAATAAAAATGCAATGAAACAAAGAGGAATTAATTATAATTTAATTATAGATTTTATTTATTCCAAATAAATGATAATGCATGGTTATTTAGAATAATTATTTTATTCTCAATTGAATGATATTTCTCTATTAATTTGCAAATAAATGATATTTATTTATTGTTTATAAAGGGTAAATATTTCTTTTTGTAATTTAGATATGGTATTTCCCCACTATTCACTATGGATAATTAGAAGTTGTAACTAAAGCACAAATTCTTTATTATTTATAAAAGGAAAATAACGTGCATAGAAATAAATTTTATTTTTATTTATTCTTTTCAAGATTAGGTTTTGAAAACAAAAAGAAAATTTTAAAAGGAATGATGAGAATAACAAAAACACAATAGTTGGTTGATCTTTCTTGATTGTTTGGAAAAGAAATAACTGAGGAGAAGAGGGTTTTCAGAAGCACAAGTAAACTAAAAATGGTGGAAAGTTGAGGAGAAATTAATACAAGGGCAAAGAGGAAAATCTACCGCAGGAGATTTCCAGCAATCCAGAATGTGAAAGAGAGGAACAAGAAAGAGGAAATTCAATCGGAAAGTGTTATCTAGGTTTTTGAATCCTCTTTCCAATGTACTTTAGTTTCAAATGCAAAGATTGATGAATTTCCGGTGAAAAGAAATTAATTCCTCCCCTTGAAACCTTTGAGTGTTCTATTCACTGTACGTAATCAACTTCTTGGCTGTACAAGTTTGTAATGATAAACTACATATATATATTTGAGTTTATATTTATATGAAACATGCTGATAATTAGATCATTGTAGAATTTAAATGAGTAAATATACATCTGGCTGTAAGTGTTTATTTTATCTCATTGCAAAAAGTATTTTTTCTCCTGGATATATATATATATATATATACACACACACACACACACACACACACACACACACACACACACACACACACATTAAATCAAACTTATTTATATCATTTAGTTTTATTATGACAAAATGTGGATTATTTCAGCTAAATATGTAATTTTCTATATGTCCATATATATATAAATGAGTGCAAATATAATATGTCTGAGAGCAAGATTAAATTACGAAAAGAATAGATGTATATTTTATTTCATTGCAAAAGTAAATTTAAATGAGTAAATGTATAATTGACTGTAGATGTATATTTTATTTCATTACAAAAGTAAATTTTCTAAAAATGTAGTTACTTCAGTTGTCTGTACACCTATTGTTATATAAATATAAGAATGAATACTAGAACAATATGAAAGAGAGCTAGTTTTAAAATTCGAAAGAAATAAACACTAAAATCTAACTTGGAATATAAAATATTCTATTTTATATTGATATATTTTTGTAATAGATTGATTTATTTCTTGATATTTGTATAAATATGTAAATGTATATATATATACACACACACACACGTGTATTGTTGAATGAGCCAGTTGTTACTTTTCAATATACATATTTATATACGTTGCTGATTGGAAATTCTTCTTTCAAATATATGCAAACCTGTTATTTCTTTTAGACTGCATCATTTAAGTTACAGATGAAGTAATAAATACTTTGTTAGCGAATAGAAAAGTATACATGTGCATGTAGTTACTATTAACCATTGGAATGTTAAAAGATTTATTAAACCGAGTCAAATGTTTAATGTGAAAATCAGATGTAGAATTTATTTTTTTGTGAATGAATTTCTTATGAAATCTACAACAAACTTTGGAAATATAATGGGTTTTACGAATGAATGCATGAATTAGTGAATGTTGAACTGTATGCAACCTGTGTGAAACTATGCAATATTTTAATTTTTTTTTAATAAAGTATTGAAAGTAGACTAAGATGAAAAGGAAATTATTAATTATACTTAATTTAAAATAATATTTAATATATTCTTTTGAAGAAAAATATTCTAAGTTTGAGATTCATATAGGAGGACAAAAATTTAAGATCCGAATATGAAATTTGATCTATTTTAGAACTCATGATCAATATATATATATATAGATGTAGATTGCAATTAATCTACACATATTATGTAAGGTGAATCAATTAGGGATTTTATGAAAAAGGATAAATAAATGTCAAATCATACCTCGCCTTATTAAAGTTTAAGTTTAATGATGGCATTCTTCGCATGCATCATGGTTTATCATGCACATACGGAGAAAATAGGAATTCCCTCATTTAGTTGAACTTGAGTTTTATTTGCATAAGAATGTATACTCATATATATATTCATTAACTTATATATGTATTCTCATACATACATGAGCTATACCTTCTAAATTCCTTTTTAGTATTATTCTCTTATTGATAAAACCTCTATGAATCATTAAGTTTAGAAATAAACATTTTGCTTATAATTGCATAGGCATGTGTGCATCCTAGCAGGACTAGAATTACTTTTATGAGGCTTTACGTGATTGCAATGTACTTATGTGATAATTAAGAGGTCATTAGAAGTAGAATTGTCTTATTTGCAAATACTTGGGAGTGATTCATGATAGTGCTGGCATTACCTTAATTTCCTATGCAAGGATGATGCATTGGTGAAACAATTAAATGTTACTTGTAGATTTATGTGACTTGTAAAAGAACTCAATATGTTCCTTGTGATATAGAAATATGTAATGAATTTTCATGTCAATGAGACAATATGATCATTGCCTGTGAGGCATGTTGTAACCATTGAGATTATTTAGTCAGTAAGGCTCTACCAGTGAGGCATTTTATTAAGCCAATGAGACAATTTTTACGAGTGGTTTTTCATCCCTATGATGTTTTTCCACTCATGAAAGTCTCTGTGTTATGGTTTCTTTATGGATGCATTTCTGATCTTGCCATTTCCTTAATTTTGTTTTAAAAGTATTTGAATTTAAATGCATTGTGAGATGATAATTCATGTGTAAGCCTACACGGCCAAAACTAATGAAGGTACAACCTTATTTTATATACTTTGATTCATTGATGTATGTTACTCCATTTGAATTTAGTGATGAAAGTAATTTCTCTTATTCCACATCTTTTTATAACTATTTTATTCTATTAAATTATTTTGGAAACTAATGAATATAGTTAGTAAATGAGATTTCCGGTCCTTACACAACACTAATGCAAATAAAAAAATATATTGCTAAAATCAATTAAACAAATGTTTTAAAATAAATCCTCTTTGGAAATTAATTAAATCTAAGAATTTGAACAAGGTCAATAATATTCATTTCCATTATAATATGCCAAGATTACTAATTAGGATTTCCTTGGCTCTTTTCTATGGAACACATAAATACAAATTTGGTTGCCAATCTCTTCATTCCTTAACTTTTGATTAAAGTTGTCAATGAAAGAGAAATTGGTTGGCCAATTCTAATGGAAAGAGGAAGAAGACTAAGGCTAGGGTCCCATGTGGGGGACTTCAAATCTATTTTGAAGGAGCAAGGGGTCCCATGAAGCAAAAAAAATATGTTACAAGATTAATTAGAATATTTCCCTCAATAATTACAAATTAAATTACACACCACATGATTAAAGCTAGCAATAGTGGTACATGCACTTCATATGTGGAGACACTATCTTATAGCTAAACTATTTGACCTCAAGATGGTCACTTAGACCTCAAGTGTATTTTTACTAGATATAATTTGAATGCTAGGTAAAGGAGGTTCTTGAATTTTTTGAATGACTATAACTTTGAAATTGGTTTTTATCAAACAAAAAAAGGAACAAAGTGGCAAATACAGTGAGAATATACAAACATGTGTCAATGGAAGCTTATAGATAAAAACCACCTTTGGATAACATATTTTAAATAAATTTCAAGAAGATTAATACTATTAGAATGTTAAAGGATCCCTTAAAGATAATTCCTTTGACTATCAACTTGAAGGATATGTTATAGAATATGATGAGGTTGTGTGATATAGAGGTACAATTTATGTTCTAAAACAACTAGAGTTAAGAAATATATATTAAGGAAGGCATATAATCTCTTTACTCAAGTCATCCAAGAGTGACAAATATGTTAATGGATCTAAATAAATTATATTTTTGGTTTGGACTCAAGAGAGATGTTATAAATTTTGTATCCAATTGTTTGGAATGTTAGTGATTCAAAGCGAAACATGCTCATCTGGTAGGTCTTCTCTACCCTCATGAGATTCCAAAATAGAAGTGTCAGTTCATCATGGACCTTATCCAAGGATTACCCATGATAAATAATTGACATGATGTTATTCTTGTTGTGGTTGATAAGTTAACCAAGGTTGCACACATTATTCGTAACCTAAGTGATGGAGCATCTACTCTTGCAAAAGTATTTGTGTAGGAAATTTATAGCTTGCATTGTGTTCTCAAAATAATTATTTATGTCAAGGGTGTAAGGATGACATCAAGGTATTGGAAAACTTTGAATTCAAATTTAGATATTTGACTAAATTTTAGTTCCTCTTTTTATCTAGAAACTAATGGACAAATTGAGCAAGTGAATCAAGTGTTAGAAGGTATGTTGAGAATGTATTGTGTGGATTCTCAGTATATACAAGAAGATTATTTTACACTAGTAGAGTTTGCATATAAAAAACCCTATTATTCATTTCTTGGTATGACACATTTGAGGAACTTTATGGTACAAGTGTCTTACCTCGCTCATTTTGGACAACACAAAGGATAGATTGGTAATTGGAACTAACATGCTAAAGGATATGGAACAAGAAGTTAAACACATTCACCAAATATTGAAGGAATTTTTTGATACATATAAGAGTTACGCAAATACGAACAAGATTCTTAGATAAATTTTAGTGGGGGAGAAAGTATTTCTAAGAGTGAGGCCTCATAAAAGTCTAGTTAAATTTGGAAGGTCCACTAAATTAACACCTAGATATGCGGGACCTTTTGAGCTTCTTGATGTTATAAATCTAGTAGAATTCATGCTTACATTACCCGAACTCTTTCTCAAGTTCATAATGTTTTTTACATTCTACTTTTAAAGAAATATCATCTTGATGTTCATGTTCTTGATTGGCATGCCTTGCAAGTGCATAATTTGGGAGTGATTCAAGTGGAGACTCTTAGATTATTAGACGTGTGTACTCTGCCTATACAATAGGGAGTTATCCTAATGTAAGTTCCAATGAGACCAATATTATGAGGAAAGTGATACCTAGGAGGATGCCAAGGAGTTTCAAAATTTGTTCTCATTTGTTTGCTAATTTCCACTTGTAAGTGTTTTTATTTTGATCTATATGGACATTGGGCTGATGAGTTCTCTTAGGGAAGAAGGTTGTCACACCCCATTTTTATATATTTTTGGAAATTAATTTGCATAATATTAATGGTTTGATGTTATTTTGCAAATAAGAACAAGATTCCTAGATAATTTTTAGTGGGGGAGAAAGTATTTCTAAGAGTGAACCCTGAGAAGAGTTCAATTAAATTTGGCAAGTATACCAAATTAACACATAGATATGTGGGAACTTTGTGAGGCTCTTGAAGTGATAAATGTAATAGTATTTAGGCTTGCATTACCCCATCTCTTGATAGAAACCATAATGTTTTTTATGTGCCACTTTCGAAGAAGCATCATCCTAATGTTGCTCATGTTCTCAATTGGCATGCCTTGCAGGTGCACGATCTAGGAGTAGTTTAGATAGAGAAACTTTGAGTATGAGATGTGCACAAACTTTATCTATGAAATAGAGAGGTATATCAAGAATATCGCTTTTATATAAAGCATTTTCACGCATTATTCTAGCCAATACATGGTCTTGTCTCTCTGTGCTTGGGAAACAATAGATCCATTTCAAGATCTTGTGGCTCACCAACATGTATCCAAGATCCACATATTTCATCTTTTCTTCTTGCTCTGATGCGTCTCATCCAACTGCCTTGACAGTGCCCCGCTGTCCACTTTTGTTCTGCTCCAATAGTCATATGTAGCAGTGTCCCCACGGGTCTTGAACGCCCCTCCCCACTGATCTCTTTCATACATTTTCGATCTACAATAATTCTCACATAAATTTTCAATTGGTGTTGTTATGTAGCTTTTAGATTAACAATAATGGTTGTAAATTTGTATTCCGTAGCTAAGAAGCAGCAAACAAATGTTAACACATTACTCACACCGAGCCTAGTATTTCTTCCTTATAAGTCTCATTATTGCTTGCATTTCTATTATGAGTTTCCATATGGCAACAAACCACTCATAATCCCACGATATAAAGGTAAATATTTAAGGTAGATCAGATTCGATGGGTGATTCAAATCCATTCATGGAGTGGTATTCCAGAGATTAATATAACGTGGGTAGTACGTTTGAGAGCAACAAGATTTAATAGAAGCACAAACATCTGAGAGTGAGCCATTTGTATCAGACAACCAATGTTATAGTTCTCTCATTGTCTATCACAAGTCTTGCACTCTCCAATAAGAGATTTCATTATTTTATTCACACAAACATTCAACCATAGAGTAAACAAAATCTTATGTTACCAATGGACATGCTCATTGTATGGAAGATAAAATGAAGAGCTTACTAGACGTGAGTTTCTGATGTGCAAGTTGATTTCATTGCATGCCAATCTACTTAGAAATTTAGACACAATTTTAGTCATTCCATTGATAGTGATTTAAAAATGAAGAACTAAAGAATAATTTAATGATGAGAATATTTTCATCATCAATCCTTACATTTAATTTTTAAATATTTATTTAATCCAACAAAATATTTAATTAACATATTCTCTATTTTAATGGATGAATCTACATGACAAGTGCAAGTCGAAGGGGAGCATGAGTGAGCACAAAAGCCTATCAATTTTTTCTTATATTGATCTCCTTTTTTTTTCTTTTTTTTTCTCTTTGACCTTTAATGTATTAAAATTCTCATGGGGACGACTTCTATAACACTAGACAATTTATATATATTATACTTCAAAGGGACAATGTGCCCCTTTTCACAAATTATAACTCCTACGACTTAAAAAAATGTAATAAATATTAAACATACAATTTACTAATAAATATTTAATGTTTCTCTTTTAGAATCTACAATTTTTATTTTTCATTGAGGAAGAATTTATTTAATTCTTATGAGACCATCTAATGTTTTGTATGCTTTTAAAAATAATGAAGAAAAACTAGGAATTTATTTTTCATTTGATGTGTATTTTTTTTATGAATTCACAATTGTCCTCTCGCAATTCTTTATTTCTCATATGGGATAGGGAAGACAAGGTGATAGAAAGAAAATGGCTGATAGTAAAATAACTTTTCTTCTTCCTCCATGCTACATATGCCTATGCAGCTTTACCAAATCAACATTTGAGGGAAAGAAACATTGCATGCCCCCAAGTGACCAAGTGGAACAATGATGAGAGTAAAGGGGGGCCTCAAGTAATGCCTTCACAAGAGGTCAAAGGATATGATGATAAAACAAATATACGTTACAAAATATATGAACTAATAAATGTTGAGAGATGACACATGAATTGAAATTAGAATAAAGATAATCACACATTACATTAAAATGAGAACAATGAAGAAAAAACACAAAGGAAAAATGTTAAGCAAAGGAAATATTAAGTAGTAAAAATCATAATGATTGAATTGCATCTCATTATGGGATTGTAGTTAGTGATAATATACTATGTAATTATGATCCATATTTAATCATAATTACATAGTATATTATCACTAACTACAATCCCATAATGAGATGCAATTCAATCATTATATTTTTACTACTTAATGTTTCCTTTGCTTAACATTTTTCCTTTGTGTTGTTTCTTCATTGTTCTCATTTCAATGCAATGTGTTTTCCTTATGATTATCTTTATTCTAATTATGCATGTGTGTGTGTGAAAATTTATATATATATATATATATATATGTGAAAGTTTTATGTCGAAAATAATAATAAATAAAAATCCACTTACATTTAAAATAATAAGATAAATAATTCTTAAGTAAATAAAAATAATCAATAAATAAATTATCTTTAATTTACTTAAAAGAGTTTTTTCTTTAGTTATGAATTATTTTATTTTTAAAATATGTTGTCTATGTTTTGGATTTTATGTACCAAAGCATTATTTTATTTCATTTTCAAAAAAAATATTTAAACACCAAAAATCATATATGTGTAATTACTATTAAGTAATTTGAATAATTAAAATAGTTTTTTATTACTAATAAAAATTTGAATGTGTCTTATTTTAATTATTATTTAAAAATTAAATCACTATTTCAATAAATATTTATATTAATATTATTGTTATTATTTTATAATTTTTCACAATTTTATATTCAATTGTATGTAAAATATATACATTTATAATAAGTTATAGGACTTTCTCTATATATCTAGAAAAATCTATATATTATGATTACTTCTAACTCTACTATTAACCATAACACTGGCACTAATTCTAATCCCAAACTTAACTCTAATTGTATCCCTAACCATGACTTTAACTCTAACTTTAATTCTTTTCCTAACCCTAACACTAACATTAACACTAATTCTAACCCTAACCCTAACTCTAGGTATATATCTAACCTTAACCCTAACCTAAATCATGATTATAAAACTAACACTAATTCTAATTGTTTAACCCTAATTCTAACCATAGGCCTAACTCTAACCCTAACCCTAACCCCAACCCTAAAACTAACACTAACACTAAACTTAACCCTAACCCTAACCCTAACTCTAAACCTAATCCTAACACTAACCCTAACACTAGCATTATTTCTAACCCCAAACTTAACTATAATTCTATCTCTAACCTTAACCCTAATCTAAAACTAATACTAATTCTAATTGCAACCCTAACTCTAAACCAAACCTAAATCTAACACTAATTATGACTCTAACCCTAACCTCAACCCTAAAACTAACACTAATTCTAACTCTAACCCTAACTCTAGATATAACTAACACTAATTTTAATACCCTGACCCAAGTTACCTTAGCTTTAATTCTAATCCTAACAATAACTCAATCTAAATCTAACTTTAACCCTAACCCTAATCCCAACCCTAAAACTAACATTGACTCTAACTCTAACCATAACCCCAACCCTAACCCTAACTCTAACTCTAACTCTAAATCTAACCCCAACCATAACCCTAACCCAAACCCTAAAAATAACAATTAATTATATAAGTATCAAACAAACAAAGTACCTACCTATTATAATTGATGAATTTGAGACAATAAAATTAAATTAGTTCATAGGTCTTAAAGAAGAAAAGAAAAAGTTTTAATTCTGAAATTGTAGAGTCAAACAACACAAAAATTAAGATGGCACATCTATTCTTTGTTTTGATTCATGATTATAATATAAGCTTTGTGTTTACAAAAATCTCCCCAATTTATCACATTATTGATCTTATAATTTTGTTTAATTAGGGTTAGAGTTTAATTTGGGTTAGGGTTCAATTAGGGTTAGTATCCACTTAGAGTTACAATTAGGGTTCAATTAGGGTTAGGTTAATGGTTAGGTTTCTATGATAAATTTGGGGTTAAGGTTAGGACTAGGGTTCAAGTAGCGATAGGGTCAAGGTTAGAGAACTTATATTTCAATTAGGGTAAGGATTAGGATTCAACTAGGATTGAATTAAGGTTAGGGTTCAATTAGGGTAATTGTTAGTGTTAGTGCTAGTGTTAGCATATATATCTTTAATAAATCTATATAAAATACATCAAGAGATATCCTTCTTGAGGCACCTACTTTTTAAATTGAATTTGCAATATATATATATATATATAAGTGGAACCCTAATTAAACCCTAATCCTAACCCTAACTCTAACCCTAATTGAACTTAAACCTAAACTCTCATTGAACCCTAAACCTAACTATAAATGAACCCTAACCTTAGCCCTAATTAAACATTAACTCAAACTCTAACCCTAAACCTAACTCTAATTGATTCTTAATCCTAACCTTAACCCTAACCCTAATTGAACTATAATTGATGTCTAACCTTAATTGAATACTAATATACCCTAATCATAATTAAATCTTAACCCTAATTTCACCCTAGCATTGATTGGACCATCATTAGATCCTAACCCTAATTGAACTTTATCCCTAAATCTGAACATAATTTAAATCCTAACCCTAATTGGAACCTAACCCTAACACTGACCCTTACCCTAATTGAACCTTGATTATAACCCTAACATTAAGTTAATCCTAACCCTAGTTCATTTGTAATCCTAACCCTAGTCATAACCCTACATAAATCCAGCTGTAACCCTATCCCCAAGCTTTATTGTAGAACACTAACCCTAATCATAACCCTAACCGTAATTGTAACCTAAACCTAACAATAACCTTAATTGAACCCTAATTGTAATACTAATTGAAACCTAACTCTAATTGAATCATAGCCAAAATTAAATTGTAACCCTAATTGAACCTTAGCCCTAACTCTAAAACCTAATTGAATTATAACTATAATTGAACCATAACCCTAATCTTAGCACAAGCCCTTATCCTAATTGGACTATAACCATAACATAAAGCCTTATTAAACCCTGACCCAAATTGAACCCTAATTAACCCTAACCCTAATCCTAATTGAATAGTAACCATAATTATACTCTAACCCTAACCCTAATTAAATATTAACCCTAACTATGAACCCTAATTAAATCTTAAACCCTAATTGGACCCTAACCCTAACACTAACCCTTACTCTAATTAAACACTAACCTTAGCCCTAACCTAATTGAATCCTAACCCTATTTGAACCCCAATAGTAAACCTAACCCTAATCATAATTATAATCTTAACCCTAACTCTAACTTAACCCTCACCCCAACCCCATGCTTTACCCTATAATCATAACCCTAATCCTATAATTGAACTCAAACCCTAACCCTAAACCTAACAAAAAATAAACCTTAATCCTAATTGAACCCTAACTATAACCCTTATTCTAAAACTAACACTAATTATAATTCTAACCATAACCCTAAACCTAAACCTAACTTTAAAATTAATTTAACTTTAACTCTAACCCTAACACTCACAATAATTTGAATCTCATCCCTAAATCTAAATTTCCCTAACCCTAACTCCAACAATAATTGTAACTCTAATTGTAACTATAACTGTAACCTAGTTCCCCAACCCTAAAACTTTAAATAATTTTAACTCTAACTCTATGCCTAAACCTAATTGTAATCTTAATTGTAACTTTGACACTAACACTATTTTTAACCCCAACCATAAAACTAACATTGGTTCTCATTGTAACCCTAACCCTATTGTATCCCTAACTATAAACCTAAACTAAACCTAATTCTAACACTAATTATAACTCTAACCCTAATCCTAAACCTAAACCTAAACCTAACTAACATTAATTGTAACCTTAATTCTATCTCTAATTATAATCCTAACCCTAACCATAATCTTCACCCTAAACTTAACCCTAACCTTAACCTTAACCATAACCATAATCCCAATTATAAACCTAACCCTAATTATATATCTAACAATAACCTTAACCATAACCTTAAACATAAGCTTAACCATAAATCTAACCATAGCCATAGCCATAACCCTAACCATAATTCTATCTCTACTTGTAACCCACACCCTCATCCTAATCCTAATCCTAACCCTAACCCTAATTAAAATCTAATCATAACCCTAATTAAACCATAACCCTAATTGAATCCTTACCCTAACCCTAATTGAACCCTAACTATATATTCTTACCCTTACCCTAACCCTAACCCTAATTATATCCCTAAGCATAACCTTGACCCTAACCCTAATTCTATCTCTACCCCTAACCCTAACAGAAACCATTTCCCCAACCCTAACACTAATTCTTTCCCTTACCCTAATCATAACACTCACCATAACCCTAATGCTAACTATATCCTAACTCTAACACTAATTCTATCTTTAATTATAACCCTAACCCTAATTATATCACTAATTGTAGTTCCATAATCCTAACCATAATTCTATCTCTAACCCTAACCCTAATCCTAATCCTAGCCCCAACTATAACCTTAATTATAACCCTATCCCCAACTCTAACTCTAATATTAACCTTTACCCTATTTTTTTCTCTAATCATAACCCTTACCTTAACCATAATTGTATCTTTAACCCTAACCCTAATCCTAACCCTAACCCTAACCTTAACCATAACCCTAACCAAAACCCTAACTCTAATTCTAACCCTAACCCTAACCCTAACCCTAATTTTATCTCTAACCATAACCCTTACCTTAATCCTAACACAAATCCTAATCCTAGACCTAACACTGACCCTAATTCTATCTCTAACCCTAACCCTAACCCTAACCTTAACCCTAACTCTATCCCCAACCCTAACTCTAGTTTTTTAACGCTAACCCTTACCTTAATTCTATTTCTAACCTTAATTATATCTCTAACCCTAACCCTAACCCTAGCCTTAACCCTTACCCTAACTCATATTCTATCTCTAATGCAAACTGTAATCCTAACTCTAACCCTAACCTTAACCCTAACTCTAATTTTAACCTTAACCCTTAACCTTACCCTAACTCTAATTCTATCTACAACCCTAATTGTAATCCTAACCCTAACCCTAACATTAACCCTAACTCTATCCCCAACCCTAACTATAATTTTAACCCTAACATAACCTAATAGGTGCGCCAAAAACTCAAACAAGAAATCGATCTAAAGAATTGAAATTCAATTTTATAGAGAACAAGTTGTAAAAATATAATCAAAAGAATCTATGCCTAAGATTCTTTTGCAACAAGGTACACACTTTTGCAACTAACCATATACCTCCACAAAACCTCCAAAAACTCAAAAACATAATTTTAAATGATAACCTTTATATGGAAGTACTTAATGTGATTCCCATTCCTCCCAAATTGATGCATGGTAAAAATGAGGTCTCTGCAATCAAAAAATACTACTTAGATGACAAAAAGGCTATAAACATTTATGTGTTTCCCAAAGCTCAAATTTTCACAAGAATGGCTTAAAACCTACAACTAAGGTTTAATAATAACTAGGAAGTTCTACAAACTTACATTATGGCTCATTAAACTATAAATTCAATAGAAATCAAGGTCTAACCCTCAAAACTATAAAATTATAACTTTGAATTTTAAATAATATTTTTTTTCTTCCAAGAAAAGTCTATAATACATGAACAAATCCATTCTTAATATAAGTTTATTCAAAAGAATATTAAAATGTTAATTTCTAACATATAGCATTAATTACCAAGATATAATTTGAATCTACAACCAATAATTACAATTTTTTGTTTTTTTCTCAACAACAAAATGCACAAGTGAAAATAGACAGAACTACAAACTCTTTCCAACTCTCAAATATATAATGATGGATCCAATTCATAAACCATCAATGGTGAGGCTACCACTTGACCATTTGGATTAAAAATTCCCACCCAACTTCACTATAGAGATGAGCTCATGGGTAGCGTAATGCCTCAAGCCTTCACTCAAAACACTAATAGACAAAAAATAGATTAAAAAAAATCACGTTGCAAGTGCAAAATTTATATGTTGCATTGCACACTCATGTGCATAAGGTTTTGTGAAAAATCACAATGACACAAAAATATCATCACCAATGCACCAAGCATGGTGGCACAAGTAAAAGACTTCACTAGTCATATCACAAGGTCACATGATCAAAATACAAAAGGATAGAGCTTCCTCTATGATAGAGATCAACATAAGACCACAATCCCATTCTCTCACAAACACAGAATAAATTGAGAGTCAAATCTACTTCATTACACATCCCAAGATGATACAATCGAAATATAAGAAGATACAAGAATGAAATCCACTCACTCTAAGATTATCTACATAAGAGGTAGGTCATTTGGGAGATACAAGGTCTTGACCAATTGATCTAGTCGGTCCATTGACAATTTGATTACACACAAGGTGTGCAAATCAACCAGTATGACTCTATGAGCTAGCTATCGTCTTACTTTGGCAACCAAACACTCTCACAAATGAATGGGAAATGATGAAGATGGTAAGATAATGTAGCCTACAACCTCTAACACCAATAATATATGTCCATAAGGTTGTAGACGCAATAATCATGACCCTAAACACATAGCCCATTGATTAGGTACGAGAAGATCAAAATCTATCAAAATACCCAAAGGACCACCCAAACTAAGATGTTAGGCATGTAAAGTTACAGATCCCTAGGAACAATTCTTCTTTAGTTATTTTTTCTAAAAAAGTGTTAGAAACTTTCACTATCCAAAGAGTCTAGACTACAACACACTTATGGACACCAATGCACTTCCTAGAGGTCATCCCACCTTTAGTACTCCAACACACTCAGAGGACACTAGAATGGTTACATTGGAGTCCTCAATCTACACTTTTTTCATGAGAAAAGGTTCATTGGGACTAATTTGCCACACCAAAAATGCATACTTTTCAAAAATTTATGACATTGAACCCAATTCTTTGATAGAGTATGAACATAAGGGAATTTGAACAAGTGTGCACATCTTCTAGGGTGTGGATCAACATGAAAATATAAGGATCATATGATAAGATGGCTAGAAATATAGGGGAATGCAATTACACACTCAACTCACACTAGGCTAGCTGTTCTAATATTAGGCATGACTCCCAACACTAGAAGTTTCTTAACTTTCAATCATCTCAAACATCACCCAAATGAAGGATAGGAAAAGCAAATAATTCACATCTCATTAATTTTGTAAACTCACAAACATCCATCCACCTACACACATGGTGAAAACATGCAACAATAATGGTAAGCAAGCTAGAAACATAACCACCACATAATATGTCCTTTCTTACAATCCAATACATAATTTCATTTACATCAATTATAGAAAGCACTAATTTCATCTATACTAGTTTTCATGTTCATTAAACAAGAATAATGAAACTAGGATTTCTAACCATATTTCTATCATATAGCTAAACATGAGAAATATGATACAAAGTGCTATATGTGTTTGAAACCAACATAAAAATGTGCCAAAAGTAATAAAATTACTCTCACTACTTATGTGGATGAATTATATTTGAACATAAAAGTGTCCATAATCATAAGATATTTTTCATCCTCTACAACAAAACATGCTTACACATCATAATTTCAAATCATAACAAATCAGGCTAACACCCTCCTAAGATGAGTTGTGTAACCATAAAAAATAAAATTATAGAATTATTATAATCAATGGGTCTCATCCCAAACATGGAAAGATCCTAATCAACATAAGAGTTCAATAATATATAATTAAACACTTATTAAAATGAATGAAAGAACCCAAATTGCAATACTTCCAAGAATCCAACAAGGAAAAAATAAAAGCAACATGATTCCATGAGAATTCAACATTCCCTTCAATGAACATCCTCCAAATCCATATGGCCCCAACAATTCTTCAATACCCCCCAACCATGTGGAACCCTTAGGCCCACCCCTTTGTACTAGGAGATAGCCAATTGGATACCAAAAACTCATGCAAAACAAGCAATATATGGAAACACTCATGTAAAACAAGGAATATATAGAAACACTCATGCCAATAAAATATATCCAAGAATACTACACAAACATGTATGTGTGAGAGTTCTTCAAACCATTAATGCACATACAAGGAATGCCAAGCAATACACATGCATGAGGTTTATTCACATGCATGAGGGTTCTTCACACCATAAATGCACATATAAGGAATACCAAGAAACCATGCATGCATGACGACTCAACAATGCCATTAACACACGTGCAAAGTGTCTCAACACACATCAAATTAAAAAAAATCAATGAAATAATATGAAGAGGGTCCTAGATATAGACTAAGGATTGTCATTACTATAGCACAATGACCATTTAGAATGTTGAGTAATATTCTTGTCTATGATAAGGGTACCCAATAACATTCATCAATCTAAATGAATTGTGGCATGCCCTTTATAACCAAGTCTATAATTCTCTTAAGGAATTTGGAGCATTGTGTATTTAATATTACTTATGTGAATATTTTATTTGAGTTCCTTTTAAACCTAAGAAAGTGGTGGGAGGCCAATCCTCTACTCTATACCTCATTCCCAAGTGCCCAACATCCCAAAATATATAAGTCTATAGTTCCATAAAAATAAATGCAAAAGGTCATGGCACTTAGTCCAATTATGCACAATCACAAACCTATAGGGAGAGTACGCATCCCACAAAATAATACAAGCTAACAAGGAAAAAAATCATTTTATTCATTTTTCAAAAAGTTCAAATTCCATGAAGGTGCTCAAATCCATCTTTAATGGATTCAAAGAAACCTTCAAATTTTAATTTCTACAATACAATAATTATTAAAGCTTCAAGCATGCCCTTAGAAGCATAAAATGCATAAAATCACTCTTTTCCACTCACATAAGGTTTTAGGAAAATTTTTCCATAACTCAAGCACATCTTTATATTTTCTAAAATAAAATAATGCAACCTATAACTATGAATTCACTTAGCAACTAATATATGGATTCAAGTTTGAACAAACCTATGCAAGGAGATACATGTACATCTACCTATTGTGGGCATGGAAAATGAAGAATTGCATTTCAAATTCATAAATAAATAAGGAAAAATACCTTCAATAAATGAGTTAAAGCAATAAAGAATTCCTCCCTTGAGGAGAAAACACAACTAAACTCCTTCCAATTCAAAGCAATCTCAAGCTCTAACAAATCCAAAATTTATTATTTTCAAAAGAGGAAGAGTTAGAGTTTTCAAACTATCCAAACATGTAAAAATGCCATTCCTTTTGCTTTTGTTCCAAGATTCCCTAAAAACTCTTTACACTTTCCCCCCATTTCCCATTTATAGACTCGATATGTCAAAAATGATTTGCTTTGCAACCAAGATATTTACAAAAGACATTTCTCACTCAAATATTTCAATAAAGCTATTTCCATCCAATAAATAATAATTAATTTTATTTAATTTTACTATGTAAATAATTATAACTCTAATAATATAAAACATTACTATTTAATTTCGTTGTACAATTGAATCCATTATAAATTCTTCCAACATGCAATAGAATAAATATTAAAACCTTTTTCATGAAGGCGTAATTTAATACTTTGGACTCAAAATATAATAAATATTTTACAAAAACAACCAGCACATATTTCAATTTCAATTTGATGCAAAAATGTAAAATAAATGCATGCAAAGGAACCACTTGTTTCACAAGTTTATTCACAACATATGAACTCTAGAATTACCACCAATTTCAATCTAGGTTATACAAGGATTCAAGATACACATACTGCAACTCAAATTCAGTGAGATGGAGGATAAGAAAAAATGTTTTACTGAATACAACCATCTCCAATTAACAACCATTGAGCAAAATCATTTACCTACAGACTCAATGAAACATTGGGCATACCTTTACCATATAAGGATATTCAGAGCATAGGATAAATCACTCAACATGATATCAAATCATCACATATAACTACAAATCATCCATGACCGACATGCAAAAAATAGACATAATCAAGAATAATCCACAAGGCTAAACCACATACAAATATCATAATATATAAGAGATATAGTGAAAATAATGAACCTAAAACACTACAACAATCCAAACATATGAAATCATGACATATTCATCTAATAATATATAGTTAGACAATATATTTCAATACAAAAATTCATCAATAACATACATTGATGGAAAACTGAAACATCACATGTAGTGATAAAATACATAAAATTATAGCATAATTATCCAACATACACAATTAGAACACCTCGATAGCAATATGAGGCATCATTAGAAAGTTTGGTAGAAATATCATAACATGTGTCTCATAATACCTATCAAAACACTCAATACAACATGTAATATTAATAATTAAATCACACACAAGGAACACACACTACTGGGATTTATAGGTAGCATACAAAAACAAAGCACTCAAGTCACAACATACAAAAGCATGTTCATTCATTGCTTTCTCAACACAATTGAACACACTCAGGGTGCAATTTACAAGGAAGAAGAGAGTACTAAGATAAGGAGCTACATCCACCTTGGCTCTCTAAGTCTGAGATGAGAACTCTAGGGAGACGAAGAGTCTCGTAATAAGCACCCATCCACTATAAATGCTTCTCATATGCAAATTTTTTGCATCAAACCCTAATATTTAGACTTTGGAAGAAAAAAAATATTTTTTAATCATAATCCATTATTTTCATTAAAATATCTCGCATCAAACACTACTTTCAATGTTTGGAATAAATCTTGCATTTAATTATGTTTGAATATTTATTTGATGTATCTATTTCATATAAAACCCTACTACTTAGAGCCTAGAATAAATGGGTCACTCCAAGCCTCCTACTTATCTCCTCAATCCTAAAAAAGCTAAGAAACCAAATCTATAAAATGGCTCTTAGGGAAGGTGAAAGGGACATGCATAACATCAAGCAAGCCCTATGCCTAAACTTTTCCTTCCACATTCTATTTTATAAATACCCATTTTTAGCAAGATGAAATGGGGAATTGCAGTCTGAAGATCTGTACCTTGGTATATCTTATGTAGTTATTTTATACTCCAAAGAGTACAGTGGTAGAAAAGAGTAAGTGTGTTAGGGAACTATATCTAACAGTAACTCATATATAAATTAACCATAAACAATAATCAACCATAACACATATATCCTTTGAATCCTTATTACTCCTTTATATATAATCATTACATGAGTGGATCTTTGTCTCTGCTTTATATTCTAGTATATGCCTCTATTCTCTGTTATTTTATCTCTATTCTATTATCTATTACATGCATATATCAATGTCTAGTCTCTTATAGAGACATGAACCTTATAGGGCACTCCTTAACCTATCTTCCTTGTCGGCCTAATGCTTTGTGCATGCTCTACGGTGGGTTGTGGTAGGTTCTACTTTGTGCCCTATACTCTGCTAACATCACCCCCCCTTTAAAAATTATGTCTTGTCCTCAAGACATGTTGCTTAGTTACTTGGGATAATATGTTTGTATATAACCTTCAACTACACAAGTGTAGTATCCCATTGTTTTTTTTCTTGTTGGAGTACTTTGATGTTTCCTTGTGTATTTATTTGTGTAGATTTTTTCTTTGCAAGGTTCTTAGGGATCTAGATTTGTTATGTGATAGCTCTGGCCTCTCCTAGTACTCTACACAAGTGTTATATCTTGATGTTGATGGTTCCCCTTAATTAATTCACTTGCGCAATTATATTCTCTCTTTGCTCCTGGATTTGTTGCAGTCGAGTGTTTGTGTTCTCTATGTTTACTTTGATTGCTCCATCCATGTCTTTTAATGGATCATAGGAGGATGTAGCTTGTGCTATTTGGGCCTCTAGTTGTATGATTTGATCCTTCAATTTTTTAGTGAGGTTAGGCCATTGGAGACAAAATTTATATAGTACATTTGCTTCCACAATGCTCCCTTCTACGTGATTTATTTGTTTCTCCAATTGTGAATGAGCTACCACACATCTTTTTGTAGCCTCCTTTGTGTTCTTCAAAATTTCTTGTTGAGCTTATTGTCTGATTTTATCATTTTGTGCCTTTAAGTCTAACTATACCCCATCTACCAATTGTTTAAGTTATTCTGGTAGGGGAAGAGAAGTGTCCCTTTGTAAATGTGGAATTAAGCTCTGTAATTTTTATATCATCTTCTAGCCGCTCTGCATTATCCACATGTTGAAGTATTTCTTCTCTAGCGCTAGCATTAAAAATATCTTAGTTGAAGTTTTTGAAGTGGGGAGATATTTGCTAAATTCATATGGGATCCCATCACTGGTAGCTAGATTATTTGTGGCATAGGTGTTGGCTGCAATTTTTTTTTGTTGCACCAAGAATTCCTTGATTGACTTGATTAGAGAAATCAATGCAGATGTTTCTCCAATATTTTTCTCTTGTTCCTCATCCCCTATTTCACTTGGTGGGCTTATTTTTGGAGAAGATGTTGGTTGTTTCTTAGCTTTTTCCTCTTCTAAGATGGAATCCAAGAGTGTCTTCGTGATTTTAGTGGTTTCCTCCAGTAGCTTAGCAATTTCTTCTTGTTGTCCCCCAATTAGGGTATCTACTCTCTACTTAGTGTGAAGCTCTTGTGCTTGAGCTCTTGTAAGTTTCTCCTTCGGATTCCTAGTAAGGTCAGATGTTACCTCTATAATAGCTTTTTCCCTTATTTCCTCTTCTTCCTTTAGGGATTTCTCCCTTGTTTCTCGAATTGTGATGATGATAGGTTGTGGGAAGTTTTTGATTAATTCCTCTAAAATTTTATCAAATTTCCTTATATACAATATCAATCTCTATATTATCCTATCCTTATTATCAATGCTTGAATCCTCATACATGGATAAGACTTGTGAAAGCATATCATGGTAGATGATGGCGTTTGTAGTCACCATCACATTGATTTGTGGTTGTGGTTGCTCTACCGCCTCTAGTTGAATTTCTAGTGTGTTCCATCTTTTTTATTTTGCAGAGGCTTTTGTACCTCTTGTATCTCTTCATCTTATTCCTCTTGATTAGAAACTTCAATTATCTTCCTTTTCACCACCCGTTTGACCCTTGCTTTGTGGCCCTTCTTCTCCGCATTCATTTGTATTAGTTTTTTTGATATCTCTTGCACCTCTGGTGTCATTACCATCTGTGAGGAAGATGTGGGACCCTCAAATTGTGTGCTTGAAGCCCCATGTAGTCTCCTAGAGCTTCTTGTAGTTGGTGTGTGTGTTTCTAGAGTTGGTGCAATAGAAGATGGTCGTGTTGTATCTTTTGGTGGAATTCCCC
Organism: Sequoia sempervirens; assembly: GCA_007258455.2. NCBI lineage: Eukaryota > Viridiplantae > Streptophyta > Pinopsida > Cupressales > Cupressaceae > Sequoia > Sequoia sempervirens. The sequence continues at coordinate 80,045,252 of VDFB02058242.1, read as the reverse complement.
ACTACTTCTGTAGTTCTTTATTTTTCTCATAGTTTTCTTGGGAATTTTTCTTATGGATTTGATCCATAATCTCCTTGTACATCTCAAATCTCTCTACATTTGGGTCTTTTGATAAACTGATTATTTTTATGGAAAAATCATCCACCTCTTTCTATGATATCTCATAAGGGAGCTTCAGAATCCAATCCATTTGTGGCTCACTACTCCGATGGAACATGATCCCCTAGAGTCTTCTTAGGATACTATTCCTAGTACACATAGTCATCGCAACCAAATTGTGTGCAAGTGTAAACATCATCAATGAGCATTGGACCAAGAACGTGAGGCCTCGTAGAATACTGAGGAGAAACCTTTTTTCTCCATTACTGCTTCTATTTTCGCACCTATTTCTATTCCTGCTTCCATTCTCATTGCCTCTATCTTGATTTTAGATTCCTCGATGGACCCCAATGGACCTCCCCCTAAGAGGGTGCAGGTGTTCATCGCTCCTTCAAAGCCTACCTTAATCACCTCTTTACCAAATATTCCTCCTTTTATTGAGCCTATGGACATGCCTCATACAAAGGTTGTCTCCACTATGGCTCCTCCTTTTCCTTCTCCTTGTTTTGCTCCTAATGCAAGGATTTCACATCCTCCTCTTAAGCACAAACCTAAGCATGTCGTCTCTCCAAAGGCCAATCATAAGAAATCTACTTCTTCTCCATTCACATATCAATCTACTCTAAAGTGTTTCATTCTTATGAAAAAGGAATCCCCTACTTCCCTAGAGTTTTTCACTACCCCTCTTCCAGAGATCAGAAACGACTCTCTATTTCATCCACCTCCTTCCATTCAGTCACAACACTTCACTCCGGATAAATGTATGTTCGACTTGATGGAGGACATCCCAAATTTTCATCTATCTTTGCTAGATCGATGACCTTGACCTTGTATGAGCTTGTTGATGAAGACTATGAGGGAGGATCCTCCTTATCCCTTGTTGTAGGTGAGTCAATCAGTATTGCTATTGCTATCCTCCCTCTCCAAGCTCATCTTCCCTCCCCTTATGATGATCTATATTGGGAGTAGGACAACTTGTTAGAGGTGTCATACTAGAGTAGTTCCTTGACTATATCTTAGATTATATTTGTGTGTTTGTGTTCCCTCGTGCTTGTCTATTGATGTTTGTGCTCTCACCTAGAGGATCCTTGATACCCTTGTAGGTACTTGGATATAGGAGATACAATCTATCATAAAACTTCTTTTATGTGTCTCATCATTCTACTATTTATCATAAAAATTTACTTTTCACATCGGGGATGATGCAAAGCATCACGACATTTAGGCCTCTTCCTTGTTGACCCAGATTTTTATTTGTCTTCATGTGCTCTTCTTCTTGTTCCAATCAATTTTTATTTTTTTTTGGGGGGGGGTGATGATAGTTCATATAATTTATACTATATTTATCTATATACATTTATGATCAATTCTAACCCCCAATAATTGGATCCCCTTGCTCTTGATTTCTTCATCTCTGCTTTCTTTGATGTTTTGGATTCTATGTGTTGTCCCTCACAAGATAATGTTCCATGAATACATCTCTCCATGTATATCATGACATAACATCTTGTTCTATCTTTCTTCTCCTTAGAATGACATGCGCTCCCCTGTGTAGCACACATCATTCTAAGGGGGGCTATCATATCCGGATTATCTTAATTTTTCAAAAAATGTGTCTTAAAAATCTTGATGTCTCTTGATCTCATCGTTTAGCTTGGAGGTAACCTGACTAGACTTATCTTATAATCTCGTCTTTTTGTGATAGGGATTCTCCTCCTTGCGGGGTTTTTTTCTATCACGCATCTTTATGTATTCTTTTGTATGGTCTCTAGCATAGCGCAACATGCTAGCCATACCTATCAAAATAGTCTTTTTTCTAATTAGATTTTGACATGTTTATTTTTTGCTTTTTCACCTAACGTGTTTGTGTGTAGCTAACATGTTTGTGGTGAGATTACAATTAGCTTTACAAGATGGAAGACCCATGTCCTCTTTGTATCTTGGCTCAACTTATCAATTACATATATCAGATCAAAGACCCACGTCCTCTTCATTCTAGGTATATTCTCTTCAACCTCTTTATTTCTACTTTAGCTCACATCTATTAGAATGCATATGCTCGCTAAAGTGGGGGAAAAATGTAATGCCAAAAATTGCATCCTATGTAATTTCGCATTACATAAACCTCCCCTTTAGCTTAATTAAATTTGATAATGCAATGTTCCCTTTACCTAACCTTAATCTTGTTATTAATCCTTTCATTTTCAATTGTTGAAGGAAACTTGTGTTGTCAATGACCACGATCACACAGAGAACTATGTGTTGTGCGAATGTCTCAAAAATATTCCTTCCTACATAGTCGTTGGGACATTACAATTCCCACCTACCCACGAATTGTAATGCCTTTGCAGCTTCCATACGCATTGAAAAAACCCCTTTGCATTCCTATATCCATTTCAAACTTCCATTTTTCCATTCCTTCAACTTTAATCGATCTATCATTCACCTTAACTCATTCTTTCACTCTTCTCATTCTCATTCTCCCATTCTATCAAGTTATCTTGCTCGTTTGATCTCTACACCAACACTTTAGTTCTCTTCCATGTCTTGTACAAGCTTGGAGGTTGCATGATCTTCCTTTCGACATTCTCATTTGCCAAACAAGGTTCATTTTAATCTCTCTATTGCATTATCATCTTTATTTTAATAGAAAATTGTCTACTATATTTATTTTGTCTATTTATTTCCGTGTCCATTATTTTCTTTATCTATCTATCTAATTGTTCATGGAGGTGGGAACACTTACGTGGGGGTTTGGCTAAGGAAATCCTCTAAAACACCCCAACCATTTTTTGTTTGTGTGTGTGGGTTTTAAAGGTGTTGCTTTGTAGGAGGCTTCATAAGTGGACCTTTTGTGAGTCTCCTTTCCTCTTTTTCTATTTTGTCATTTTCGTTTCATCTCATTAAGTTCATGCATGTTATTGTTATTTTGTTTATCTTTGTTATTCTGTTAGTTTAGCATATCTTTAAGATTTTAGTTGTCAAACTATTAGTAGGCCCTTTGTTGTTCATATCAGTAAACTCAGTTTTTGATCCATACAAGACTACAACATGTCACAGGGACGTTTATACGTCATGCTGTCATCCTTGGCCAAGAGCCTATTATTTTTCTCACAAGACCTCTGAAGCCTACTCTTTTGGCCCCTAAAAATCTTACCTCTTAATTCATCATAAAACATAAAACATAAAACTCTTTTTTCACATGAGCTTTCGTCCTTGAGGTAGTCGAGGAACATCCGCCCTTGACGAGGGGTATCAATTTTCCTTCTCTACAGTTAGGAAACATCTTCTTTCTATTAATCTAGTCTCTTTATCAAGCCACTCTATATATCTCCATATACCTTCTAATTATGGATGTGGTATGGAATTTTGTGGTACCGCCATTTCCTAAATTTCCTCCTATCTAAATATGATCTCCTTCATTTTGACTAGTGTGGTATGTATGTTTATGTTTTCATTATAGAATGAGAATGTGTGAAGAAATTCTTTCATTAGCTCTTCCTAGTTGTTGGTTTCTCCTCTTTTCTCTTGGTTGATGTACCAAGTTTACACTACCAGTGTTAGTGTCTAATAAAATAATTGTATGTATATTTGGTTATCATATTCGTTTCTATCTCTCCATGTGTTAGTACAAACAATAAGGTGTTCCTCTGGTGGGATTTGTCCATTGTTCTTTTGTATTTTCTTATGTTCTCATTTCTCTAGTAGGTACCTTGTTTTGATTAAGATCTTGAATATTTACCTTGTTTCAAATGTTCTTTTTGTGCATTTCGCCAACAATTGGCATTACAAATAAGTGTGTATTTCAGTATGTCCAATCTCCTTTCCTCAATTTGAAAATTATTTTTTATTTGTGTGATGAATGATAGTAGGTCCCAATGCCTAAGTATTTGGGTAATTTAATATGTGAGATTTCTCGGGACATGTGATTTATATGGTGGGTATTTTCAAATATATCTTTTGTGTTGTATTCTATTTTTTGCAATTGTTGTTCAAATCTGTTAGATGCATAGGACAACTGAGGGGGGTGAATCAATTTTTCATTAAAACATCAAACACATAAGAACACTAGATTTACGTGGAAAATCCAAGAAGGGAGAAACCATGATGAGGATTAACTCACAATATAAAGTAATGTCAACATCAAATATAATAGGCTCACTATCGGAGGGTTCATTGCCCAAACTCAAAAGAAAGAAGGGCTCATTGTCAAAGAACTCATTGCTTAGAAGAAAAAAAATATAAGGGTTGGCTCACTACCAATTTGAACTGCAAACCATCCATCTCTCTTATGCTGAAGATATAGTTCCACTAAAGCACAAACAACTCATGCCACAAACTAAAATGTAGACACCTTCATCTCATTGCATCTAGGAGTCATAGGCATTAAAGCTTGCACTCAAATCACCACATTTGATCACTTTCACATCTTTTGTACCACACACCTTCTCTTCATTATTCTACACAACAACTCGCCTTGTATTTATATCATCCATGACCTAAAAAAACTCAACTAGGTTGACCTTAAGGAAACATATACACCTCAACCGTACAACACAAATAGGTTGGCACCAAACACTTCCACGGTGTAAAGAAGTGAAGGCAAACCATGCCGCAAATTAATTGGGACCCAAATCTACATTAACATGCTTCTCAACAATTCCACAAACAACAATCATCCTCCGCAATTAGCACTAACATGTTGTAACATGGCCATTGTTCTTCCCAAAAAAAATTACTATGTTTTACCCAAAAGTGAATAGTTAAGAAGCCAACACTTAGCAATAAAAATTTTCTTTTCTAAAAAAATAACAATAACGAAACATTACTAAATTCCAAGTAACAAATCCATATTACATAATTTCATGATAACATTTTCCATTTACAATTTTTCAATAAGAATAGAGATTCATGATTACATACATAACTTCTAAAAGCTTACTGAAATAGAGATACAAAAGGTCTAGATGTCCCAACATTGGTGCATACATTCTAGATGTCCCCATTCCTTTGTGCATACATTCTAGTTGTCCCCAATACTGGCGCATACATCCTCAAATCTTGGCTTCCAACTGCATGAGGAGAAGCATCACTCCAGTGTTTTTCTACCAACCATAGACTTACTACAGTCCCCCGCACATCTACCAAACTAGTAAGATGACCCTACCCTTTGACAAAGAGATTGGTTTGGTAACCTCATAATCCTAGCCTTCTCTAAGCATGGTGTTGTGTCCCACATGACTAGAGCTTCCATACAGTGGCTCCAACATACATATATGAAAATTCCAACCTAGTATGTTTAAACTTGGATTACAGTGAATTGACAGTGTAAATAGTGGCAACTTACACTACTTTGGCCAAAGTATTCATCACCCAGAATTTAGAGTGGAGGTCACATGCTCACCCACCTTTCTAGCTCGATTTGGTCTATGACCATTCATACTATTTACACACATTTTGTCTAAAAAGGGGTGTTGACATAACAACGTGACTAACTAGGTTACACCCTTTCCCATGGATTATCCTAACCCCAAGAATAACCCAATTAACCATATGGGTATTCATAACATCACAACATTTAAATGACTCCATTTCAAAAGGTATGATCTCAACAATAAATGACCCTAATCAAAAGAATAATCTCATCAATAAATGACTCCAATCAAATGATCAATCATATCATATAGGTTAATCCCAACCTAGTTGCTTTATTCAATAACCAAGTAAACAACCCAACCAAATAGGTTATTCCCAACCTGGGGTTTTAATAAAAAGTGATATAGCGATCAAGTGATCATAAACAAATCATAAAACCTCTCTTTCAATATAGCTCAAACATTCACATATTTACAATGTTCACTACATTTGAATATAATTTGGAGGACATTAACCTGAGAAGGGTTTGTGCTTCTGCACCTATAAGTCCTCCTCTCATTATGGCTTTGGGTTGCCGATATGTGAGTCCTCTTCTAGAATTCTGTGAATAGGAATAGACTCCTAATCAGAAATAAGAATATATAATAAAAATAAAATACATTTTATCAATCCTATTGTTGAATATTGATATAACCCTAAAGTTTATAGCCTAACCCTAGGGAAAGACTCTCTTCCTATTTTCAAGGAGAAATGAGTAATCAGTCAAGTATAGACTATCAACATGGTTTGCACAACATTGCAACCTATCAATGATGACATGTACATCATGTCATCATTCCCATTGTATTACTAACCTCATTATCCACAAAGGTTACCTAGCATCATAAGCTAACAAATTCCAAATAGCATTTCAATTTAATATAAATAGTCTTCATGAGCTAAGCAATATCTATATAATATTACTTATATATTAATTAGTAACAACATAAACTCTCATAATCCAATTTATACGGTATATGTGTATATCCCAATAATGAGGATTCACCAAAACTAGACTCTTCAAGAATCATTCAAGCTTATCCAAAGAAAGGATATAGCCAAGTTCATAATAAAATAATATAACATGCACTAAACTCATTCTTTTCCAAATAAAGACATTCTCAAGAAAATATCATTAAACATAAAGAATAGAGTGATAGAAAACATAATGCCTAGAAATATGTAGCCCAACTGAAAAATCTGGTTTCCTAGCTCAACCTCCACAAATGCGCTTGCAACTCCTTCAAGACTCAACCTAACACCAATCTCTAGCTTCTCACAACAAGCTCTCAATACTTTCCAATGCTCAACCTACTTTCCTTCTCACAAAGCTCTCACAAATACTCTAACACAAAAAATGCAGCAGAATAGCAGCATAGAAATCAGAATGAAAAGTGTAACTAATGATAGAGAGAGCACCTTTATATATACTTAAATTTGAGCATCATAATGCTACAAACCAATTAACAAATCTGCCACCTTCCTATTCACATGCAACAACTCGATTGATTAAACTCTTAAATTGCAACACATGATAGTCCTCATATTTCCAATGGATGAGTTGACTTCATTCTTGAGACAACATGACTCTTTTATTTAGTCAAGGGAAAACAACGCCTCTCAATAGGTTTCCTATTTGGTTTGCAAGTCGACTACCCTCTAAAATATTTTCCATTTATTCTTTGATTGAGTTTTATGGTTATCACATTGCTTTACCTATACATGGTGTGAATTCAAGGCTTCTAATGGTTTCCAAATACTACATAATTTTGCACCACATATTCATACTTCAACGCCCTCTATTTTAGCGCAATCCAAAACTTATTCAACATTGTAAAATATGCATTCAATATAGTTTGCAATGTATAAACTGTATTCCCATTTCCATGCACAACAAATAAGTCTCTATTGACTTATTCATGCGCTTTATACGCACAGTCCTCCATTCACATTGTGTTGGATTTTACTATCATTTGCTGCTTGTTTTAAAACAACTATATTCCCTATTCAACATGGTAGACTTTGGTGTTTCATAGACTTTGCTAATTACCATTTTACTTTGCATATATAAACTATGTGATGGCTTTCATAAGTCTTTGACTTATTCCCATCTTGCAATATGCACAACATTTAAACTTTGGCTAATATAACATATCTGACCTTGTGTTATATTAATGTGTCATGATCATTACAAAGCACTTTTAATATAAATCAAACAATATATATGATGTATATATTATTAATATATATATATCCCTCATAATATATATATATATATATATATATATATATATATATATATATATATATAAATATATTAATATATACATATTAATATATTAATATATACATATTAATATATTATATATATTAATATATTAATATATATATAATCATATAATCATATTCACATGATTGATAAATGCATTACTTGCCTATCGAAAACATATGTTAAAATAATCATACGTATATACATATATTAATATATATGTATATATGTTTACATTAACGTAACAACATACATATAGTAGGAATAATTTTTCCACAGTCCATGAGATTTAGATAAGAAAATTCTAGATTCAACTGTGTGTATTTATTTTAAAATAGACACAATTGAATCCATTTTTTCTTATCTAAATATACATATACATACATATATGCATAGATACATACATATATACATACATACATACATACATACATACATACATACATACATACATACATACATACATATATATAACATTATTTTAACATCCATCAATCGACGTATATACACAAAGTGTATATACTTCATCGATTAGCATATAAATATGAACACACAAAGGACTTTCACTCGACATAAAGACTCGATCACACAACCCCAATTAGGAACATTCAAAGACTAAGACCACATACCAGTACAAAACATACTCAAACCAAAACTGATGATCACTTACTAATTCCCTGAACTAACTTGACCTAACCTAACCAAATTAGGATGTGAGTGTGTGTATGCTCAGTTAGGCTAAGTAAGGGTTACCAGACCAAGTTCTTCTCTTGAGTGATACTCCCCCTCTCATACTTAAGGGCTTGATTCATTTTCCTGCATCCAACTTAGTGCATCATGAACGTAGTTAGCTGTTCACATGAAACTCATTTGCAGCATAAATCATTTGCATAATCAAAGTATTAAAGTAATCACATTGCAATACATATTCATTCATCATATTTTCCATCAATATAAAGCATAATAATTTCTTCAAAAGCGATAACATATTAATACATATTTTAGTATTTCGTTCACCTATTAAACATATTAAGGTCACAATTTACATTTATCATCATATTTACTCATGAATGTAAAAGTAACTTGGTAACTAAGAGATGGGCTGTAACACACACCAAGTTGGCCAAACCTACACTAACACTAACAAGTGACCACAAACATACCTCTCCAAGTCTGAAAACATCTTGCAAACCACACAAAAACATTCTAAAACATCTCAGAATATTCCAAATCATTAGAATATTCGTCACTACTACTGCAACTACCTGAAACTTAAAAACACCTTCATTTTGTGAAACTAGACGCACTGGGACAAACATCCAACAAACTAAACAACCTTGTGGAACACCACATAACCTAAAACTTGAAAGGAAGGTGGATATAGATAATATAAGTGCATCCCAGATCCGTAAGCCAAGATCTTTCACTACGGAGAAATGTGGAGCAATCTCATTTCTCCAAAACACTTTATTTCACTAGATAGACATATTGTCAAACACATCTTCCACTGCAAAATGATCCAGAACCTAAAACTTTAGATATAGAACCTTTGAACACATCTAATCATCATATCCAAACCACACAAGCATATCTTCAACCATGAAGAAATGTGGAGCAGAACATTGAATACCACTCAGTTACACTAAACTCTCTTTTATTCAAATTTTCTCAAAAACACTTGGAAACCAAATGAACCAAGTGCATCATCAACATTACTAACATCTCTACAACACATCTACAACATCTCTCACCAACTATAGCACGTCCAAATATCTCTCCAAACATGAATTTTGCAACTATGATGAAGTAAGACATCAATTACAACACCAACAACATTATGTTGACATCAATACCAGCAACTCCAAGCATCCAACAACTCCAATACTAGAGGTTGACATCATCAACACCAGTAGCATTCCAAATATTTCTCCATACAAGGGGTTGACATCAATAACAACACCCAAAAAACTCACAAACAACTCAAGCTTCCAACAATCTCCCCCTTTGTCATTGATGGCAACACCGACTTTCTAAAAAACCATCAATAACAAAGCAACCAACAGTAACTCTACAACAAGAATCACTCCCCCTAACTGGGGCATCTCTCACCCTTAATATAACTCTGTAGCACTCCCCCATTTGTTCCTTTTCTTTCAAACAATACTTTATCCATACACCACACTAACTCTCCCCATGTTTTTCAAATTCTCTCTCCCCCTATGGTCTTTAGACCATGTTCTCTTCTGCACTATGCACTATGGTTTTTCAACCAATCATTTCCCCCTTTGACATCAATGGCAAAGGGCCATAAATTAATCCAAATCTCTTTCCTGTATTGAACACTTTTTCTCTCCCCCTTTGATACCATTCAAAGGACAACACCTGCACACCATCTGTATAGGATTTTTCTTTTATGTTTTCCCTTTCGACATCTACATACACCATTTGCAACACCAGTAAGCAACTGCACTCACTCTTATTCACTCTCCCCCTTAGGGGCACAAAATAGGCTCCATCTGACTTCACTAACCAATAATACTACTACCTTCTCCCCCTGAGAGGTAGCCTTCATTAGTCTAGAACAAAAAGAATAAACCTTGAATTGCTCCACCGAACTGATGCACACTCTTATGCATCTAATTGAAAGAAGGAGGGGCAATAACCCCTAACTTCATCTAGAGAGCCTTCGTAAAAATGTCTGCAACTTGATCCTTTGTAGACACATACTCCTGCTTCACCTCATTTTATGCAACCTTCTCTCTTAGAAAGTGATATCAAATTGAGATATGCTTTGTTTTTTAGTGCATCTCCAGATTCTTTGATATATTGATAGCACTTGTATTATCACACAAGTTAGAAATAGGTTCACCATATGAGATTTTGATATCCTTCAATGTTTGCTTCATCCACAACACCTATGTGTAGTAAGAAACTATTGCAATCTACTCTACTTTTGCAATAGATAATGACATTGAGTCTTATTTCTTACTCAACCATGAAACCAATCTACTTCCAAGAAAGAAAGCTCCTCCACTTGTACTTATTTTGTCATCCACACGACCTGCCCAATCTACATCAATATAGGAACTTAAAGAGAAATCATAGACCATAGTCCTGAGTGCCCTGCAAATATCTGAATATCCTCTTTACTGTTGCCACATGTGATTCTCTAGGATCTTCTTGAAATTTGGCCACAAGACATTGCATGCATGATATCCGGTCTAATAGTAGTTAGATATAGCAGTCCACCAATCATTGATTTGTACTTGCTTTGCTCAATCTTACAAGTTTCATCATCCTTGCTTAACTTGCAACTAGTAATCATAGGAGTACATACCAATTTAGAGCCTTCCATTCCAAACTTCTTGAACATTTATTTGACATACTTTGACAGTGAAATAAATATTCCTTTTTTTGTCTAATTGATTTGTAGCCTAAGGAAGAAATTCATCTCTCCAAACATTGAAATCTCAAATTCATTTTGCATCTCTTTTGAAAACTTCTTGCACATTACATCATTTCCTCCAAATATTAAACTCAACATACACAACCTCAATCAAGATTTTTTGTTCTCCTTTAACTTTGAAATATAGATTGGTATCTATAGTACCTTTACTGAATCTCTGCTACAACAACTATTCAATCTTGCATACAAAGCTCTAGAAGCTTGCTTGAGACCATACAATGCCTTCTTCAATCTGCAAACCATATTATGATCATTTGATAACTGAAATCCTTCTGGTTGTTCAATGTATACCTCTTCTTCCAACTCACCATTCGAGAATGCAAACTTCACATCCATCTAATAAAACTTGAAGTCCTTATGTGTTGCAAAGGCCAAAAACATCCTAATGACCTCCATTATTGCCATCAAAGCAAATATCTCCTCAAAATCTATTCCTTCCACTTGTGAGTAGCCCTTACACACAAGTCTATCCTTATTTCTAACAACTTCTCCATTCTCATTCAACTTGTTCTGGAACACCCATTTAGTTCCTATTACATTTTTGTTTGTTGGTCTTGGGACTAATTCCCAAGTCTAATTCTTCTCAATTTGCATCAATTCTTCTTCCATATATTTGGTCCAATTTTCATCCTTACATGCTTCAATCACTATCTTGGGTTCTACTTTGGAAAGTAGACATAGATTTATCTGTTCTTTTGTCATAGTATCTTTTCTTCTTGTCAACACACCTCTGCTTTTATCACCAATGATATGATCTTTAGAATGATTCTTTTGTGCATACTTAGAAGTTTTAAGAATTATTTTTGGAGCTTCTTCCTCTTCAACCTGGATATCCTTTTCCCTTTCTTCTTCTTTTCCTTCTTCTTTGGAAGAAGACTCATCAAATTCATATCCTTCTATTAGTATTGAGCTTTTATGTGGTTCTTCATCTAATTTGACACTTGCACTTTCAACTATCTTCTTCATCCTCTGGTTGTAGCACTGGTAAGCTTTGCTTCTTGTAGAATATCTAAGGAATATTTCTTCATCTAACCTTGCATCAAACTTTCCCAAGTTTTCATCTCTTTTGATATAACATGTCACGTCTCAATCCTAATGCAGGTTGTTTTTGGGTTTTGTGTGGATTTGTTACATGTTTTGATGTGCGTGGTAGAATAATAATTAATATTATGGTGCTTTGGTGTGGAGATAACTGAAAGTGTTTATTTAAATTATAAAAGGCTGAATAGTATTGAATGTGTTTTATTTTTGAAAATGAAGCAAAATAGAGTAGAAACATTTTAATTAATGTAATGCATTGCTTTATTTATATCTTAATATGATACTAATTCAATTATTGTTGTGTGCCTGAGTGCACTTGAGTTGCAGGAAGTCGAAGACCAAGGGTGTGATTAAGGAGAGGAGGTTAGCATCTTGACAGGACAAAGCAGGAAGACCTCTCAATTACACACACGAGCACTTAGATTCATGTAGTTTGCATTTAGGAATGTCAATTTTTGGTGTGTTTGTTTTAAATTATTTGCAAATTAAATAATGATTAGTAAATTAAATAAATGGTGAAATGAAAGCATGATAAAATAAAAGATTAAGTTTAATTATAGTTAATTATAAATTTTGATTTAAATGCTCATGCATTCTATTCTTCTTTTAATTTGTGTTAGTCTTGGAGTTAATAAGTTAACCATTAGTTATAAGATATTTATTTTATAATTGAGTAAATATTTTCAAAAGGGGATTTACATGCAATTAAACTAAAAATTATTATGAATTTTAAAATACATTTCAAGATTAGGGTAGGAAATTGTAAATGGAAAAGAAATTTTAAAAAGGGAGGAGAGTTCCTGAGAAGGTAACTGTTCTTGAAAAACTTTCTTGAAAGTATGCTTTGCAATTTTGCTCTAATGGCTGCCACGAAAATGCTGAATCTTTTAAAATATTGTGTTGAGAATTAACCTTGGGTAGATAGTGGAAAGTTAAGGAGCTGGAAAAGCAACTGGAAAAAGGGAAGAAGAAGAAGCCTTCTCAGAGAAACCAGATTGGAAAGAGGCAAAAAGGAAGTGGTTGTCTGAAGAGCATCTCCAATCTCCAGCTGGAAACGTAATTTCTAGGTTTTCCATTCTTTTCCCCCAAATCTTGATAGAAATATGTAGATACTACTGAGAAATTTGAATGCCAGTTTGAATTGTATGTAAAACTGTGAAGGATTGAGAAAGAACTTTTGTTCTTTTGTGTGTTTCAAGAGAAATTGTATATTTTCTGCACTTCCAGACTGGGGTTTTTTCCTCTGCAAACTGTGGGTTAAAATTATGTTCCAAATTGCTCATGCTTTTTACTGTAAATTCTGAAAACATATATATATATATATATGCACCCATAATTTTTCATGTGTGTGTGTGTATATATATATATATATAGATATATTATAGATAAACACACGTTTCCTTACAAACCATGTATAGAAATGAATTTTTGTATTGACAGTATGCGAAGTGAATTGAAATTGAAATCTTAGTTTTCTTGAAACGTTTGTTTGTGTGGCAAGGGGGGCTGGGTTTTACCCCAGCCGAGCCCTCCCCTTATGAGAAGGGTTGCACTGTGGGAGACAGCGTCCCCTCCATAGGCCGCTGCCTTCCACAGGCAGTGCCTCCCCATATGGGGAAGGGTGGCGCATATGCCTTAGAAGCATTGTATATTTTTCTCAAAGATTTGAAGTATGAAATACCATTCATTTTCAAGGCTATGAAGTGTGAAATCTTAAATACATTTCAAACTGTGAATTTTGATCTCTTGAAATATGCGTTGGAAATTCTGGTTTAAATTTTATATATAAAATTTCACATATATATATATATACACATATATATAGGCAGACTTTTATATAGCTCTGTTCTCCACAAAAATTAATACCACTGTCATTGGTTTACACAGAAATATATATATATATATGAGTAAAATTATATTTTTACATAAATATAGACATATATAACTATATACACAGAGATATAAATATGCTTGGCATTAATGCCACAGTTTGTTGTTGAAAACATTACTATTTGGCATTGGTATTAAACCGGAAAAACTCAGTTCAGTGAATACTTTCAACTATTAGTCTACTATATATATATAGATATAGGTACATATAGATTTGTATGGTGAACTTCTACATCTAAAAAATTAAAACTTAGAAAAGAGGCCGAACAAATCCACACAATTAACTGTTTACACTAGCAAACTGGAATTCATATGCAAATATGGAAATTTACTTTGTTTTTCTTTTCTTAAAAACTGTTAATTTTCTTAATATTGATGCATTGTAAGAACCACTATATATCATTTCTAAACTTAGCGAAATACGCATAAGGCTATATCAAGAGCTAAAGATGAAACTTCAAAGCAAATGTAGATTATTGAAAACACAATCAAAATTAGTGAGCTTTCTGAAAAGAGTAATTTTCTTTTGGCTAAAACTATCATAATTATTTGTTGTGATCAAAACTAATTCAGAAAATAGAATTGGGACTGAATTTATTTTGCATTGTAAACTCACGTGAAATTGTACAAGAAAACTTTATTTACTGAATGCATGCATGAAAGCTATTTTGACAATATTTGGGTGTACATTGGAAAATGATGAAATCTCTTTGAAGTTAGAAATGTGTAAAAATTGACTGTGAACTTAGATAGACAATGTATCATTTACTATATTATGAGAAACTTCTGGGACAGGATGCCGAAGGTGGAACCACAGAGACGATAGTTTTACCTTTTCTAAAACTATCACTTGTTTTATTTATGCTTGGCCAAACACATGCACCATTGAAATAGATGGAATTAAAAGCCTAGAACTAAATGAATATAGGTCTCTGCCACCTCCTGTTTGCAAGAATTATGTGATTCTCATGTTAGGAATGCATATAGGCATTAGGCTTGCATCGAGAGTTCCCTCCTGCGTTGTTGTTTTAGGTTGCTAGGCTCCTCATGCAGGGCCAGGGATTTCTTCGAGTTAGGAAGGAACCCGGGGAAGTCATGTACTTCGTGGTTGGGCGGAAAAGGCGCCTTAATCACCCTCTTGGCCCCAACTTGCAAGAAGACCAGTGGTGTCACGGCGGTTGAGGTTCAGAGATTTATGTGCTATAAATGTATTCATGTATTATTTGGAATGGCTTGTAAAGCCCACTTGTAAATGTAATTTTATTTGTAATTCAGTATTGTAACATTGAAATAGATGTATTGGAAATAAAGATTTGATGTAACATTGAAATAGATGTACTGATTGAAAGTTGGTGATGTAATTGAAAACTTGAGTGAAATTATGGAAACTCGTTGATATGCAAATGGCAATCATATATGTAACAATGTAATGATCCTTGTTGTTAATTAAATTTATTTATTTTTCATACATGGAATGAGATTGATTCTGAATTTATCGTTTTAGCATTTATGGAAAGATCATGACATATGCATACTTTGTTTTCTACCATACTTGGAATGTATTAAGTTTGGTAAATTATGTGGCTAAATGAACATCAATTTTTCGAGCGTTACATAACATTTTTTTCCAAACTGTTTGAAATATTTAACAATAGTTCTTCCATATCATAGTTCATAGGGAGTCTTTGAGTTATTTACTCTTGCTTGTACTATGTTGAGTGTGTATACTGCAGTATGAATAGCTTCTCTCCAATAGACATCTAGTAGATTTGCTTCCTTTATCATTATCATTTTTGCTTCCTGAACTGTCATATTCTTTCTTTCTACCACTCCATTCTACTAAGGAGTTCTAGGGGCTGACAAATACCTTACTATTCTATGATCCTCACAAAAATTGTTAAACTCATTGGAGGTGAACTCTCCACCTTTTTTAGACCTTAAGCACTTGATTTTCATATCCATTTTATTCTCAACCATAGCCTTAAATGCTTTAAACTTATCTAGAGATTCTAATTTTTCTTTGAGAAAAGTTACCCAAGTCATTCTAGAGTAATCATCAATTAACAACATGAAATACCTATCACCTTGAAAGCTTCTTGTTCTTGTAAGTCCACATAGGTATGTATGCACCAACTCCAAAGGTCCTACGGTAGAATATTCTTTGATATTGAACCTCTTTCTTGTTTGCTTACCAACTTGACATTCCTTGCAAACTACTCTGATAGGCTTTGTAATTCTTGGTAGATCTCTCACAGTTTGAGTAGAGTTGATCCTCACTAGGCTATCGAAATTGATGTGACACATTCTTCTATGCCATAGCCAACTTCCATTTATTTGATTCATAAAGCACTTACCATTAGCACCTTTGAGTTGATAAACATACCCATATGTCCTTGTTCCTACAACAACCAAAGTTCTAGAACTTCCTTTTCTTGATTTCACAACCACCATCCTAAAATACAAGATTATATCCTTTGCTACACATATGTCCTACACTCAGAAGATTATGTCAAAGACCCTTGACATAAAGAACATCATCTATATTATTATGCCATCAAAACTAATTGAACATTTTCCACATATCTTAGCAAATGTATCATCACCAAACTTAACAAGACCACCTTCAAACTTATCAAGTTTAAAAAACTTACTCTTATCACTTGTCATATGATTTGAGCATCCACAGTTAATTATCTAATGATTTTTCTCCTCTCTAGCATGAAAATCAATCACTATAGTCCCTTTGATGTTGTGACCTATTTTAGGAGCAATTTTCTTCATACATCTTTCAAAGTTAGTAGCATTATTTCCAACATTCAGAGCCATGAACAAGCATTCATCATTTTCATCATCTGGGTAGTCAAATTCATCATCAAATATGCTAGCATCTTCTTTAACATTATAACTTCTCTTGACAAATTTACCTTTGTTATCCTTATATTTATCATTTGAAACTTTGGCTAGACATCTTGAAGCATAATGACCTATCTTTCCACAATTGAAACATTTGAAAGGTAACTTACCTTTGTATTTTCTAGTCCCCTTTTTCAATCTCTTGAAAAAAAATTCTTCTATCTCATCAAGATCATCAGGATTTGATCCATCATCCTCTGTTTTGCTAGCTTTATAAACAATCTCTTTTCTTGAATCATTTTGACCAAACTCTCTCAATTCAAAAGCAGTTAAAGCATCAAACAACTAATCTCTAGAATAATGATCTAAATCTTGAACTTCCTCAATAGTAGAAACTTTATGGTTATAATATTTAGGAAGAGTTCTTAATACCTTCTTTACCACCTCATCTTCTTATAGTTTTCCACCAAGGCCATTGATGGAATTGACCAATTCATCCACTCTATGCATGTAGCTTGCAATATCTTCATCTTTTTACATCCGTAGGGTTTCAAACTTAGTCTCAAATTTTGCATTTTTGCTTTTGACCTTATCATCTCCTTCATAGACACTTTCCAGCTTCTTCAAACTTTCTTTAGCAAATTTGTAGCTCATAACCTTCACAAGTTCTAAATCAGTGAGACCGCTCAAAACAACATTCCTTGCTCTACACTTGTTCTCATATGCCTTGACCTCATCATCAGTTGTTGAACCATTAGTGGGCATGGTATATCCATCTTCAATTAAATTCCAAACTCCAAACCCTAGGGAAACAAGGGAACCTTCCATCTTGGTTTTCCAAAAATGTATAATATGTCCCATCAAACAAGAGAGCCTCCTTCCTATACACCATCTGGACCTACCTCAAGCGGTTAAGCTTCTTCCAAGGAACCTTGCTCTGATACCAATTATTAGATGCACAAGACAACTGAGAGGAAGGTGAATCGGTTGTTTATTAAAACATCAAAACCCTCATTAACATTCAGATCTTTATTAGCCCTTAAACCTTTATCATGCATTAGAAAAATGTAAACATATGAAATAGTAATGCAAACACATCAAACACATAAGAACACCAAATTTACATGGAAAACCTAAGAAGGGAAAAACCACAGGGAGGATTAGCTCACAATATAAAGTAATAGCAACACCGAATACAATAAGCTCATTGTCAAAGGGCTCATTGCCCAAAAGAAAGAAGGGCTCACTGCCAAAGGACTCACTGTCTAGGAGAAAAAAAGATAGAAGGGTTAGCTCACTACTAATTTGAACTGCTAACAATGCATCTCTCTTATGCTAAAGATACAGTTCCACTGAAGCACAAACAACTCATTCAACAAACTAAAATGTAGACACCTTCTGCTCACTACATCTGGGAATCATAGGCATTAAAGCTCGCACTCATATCACCACACTTGATCACTTTTGCACCACACAGCTTCTTTGTCTTAATCCACACAACTCGCCTTGTATTTATATCATTCATGGCCTAAAACAATCTCAATTAGGTTAGCCTTAAGGAAACATATGCACCTAAATTGTGCAACATCAAACAGGTCAGCACCAAACACTTCCACGATGTAAAGAAGTGAAGGCAGACCATGCCACAACTTAATTGGGACCCAAATCTACATTGACATGCTTCTCAACACTTCCACAAACAATGATCATCCTCCACAATTAGTGCTAGCACGCCAGGTCGACCAAATTGACACTAATATTAACAAGTGACCACAAACACACCTCTCCAAGTCCGAAAACATCTCACAAACCACACATCAACATTCCAAAATATTCCAAATCATCAAAATATTTGCCACTACTATTGAAACCACCTAAAACTTAAGAACACCTTCATTCTATGCAACCAAACAAACTAGCACAAACATACAACACACCAAACAACCTTGTAGAACACCACAAAACCTAAAACTTCAAAGGAAGGTAGATATAGACGATGTAATAACATTCCCATATCCTCAATCCAAGAACCTTCACTGCGGAGAAATGCAAAGCAATCTCATTTCTCCCAGACACCCTATTTCACCAAACAGACATAATGTCATACACATCTTCCATTGCAGAATGATCCAAAACCTGAAACTCTAGATATAGAACCTCTAAACACCTATAATCATCATATCCAAACCACAGTCATATCTTCAACCATGAAGAAATGCGGAGCAGAACACTAAACACCACTCTATCACACTGAACTCTCTTTTATTCAAATTTTCTCAAAAGCACTTGGAAACCAAGTAAACCAACTGCATCATCAACACTACTAACATCTCTACAACACATCTATAGCATCCGCAACATCTCTCACCAACTATAGCAGATCCAACTATCTCTCCAAACACAACTTATGCAACTATACTAAAGTAAAATATCAATGACAACACCGACAACATTGTGTTGACATCAATACCAACAACTCCAGGCATCCAACAACTCCAATGCTAGGGGTTGACATCATCAACACCAACAACATTCCAACTCTCTCTTCATACAAGGGGTTGACATCAATGACAACACCCAAACAACTCAAGCTTCCAACAAGATCATTAGTTGTAAATGTCGTAGAATACAGAGCATTCTTCAGTGTCTTCCTAATCATAAATATTCTACAAAATCTGGTCATTCTCCAAGAATGGAGTTCCGGTTCCTCTTGCACCCATGTGTCTAGCACTTCCTCACTATCTATGCTATATGTGGTGCTCTCAATTTCAAGTTCTCCTTCTGAGTTTGAGTTTACTAAATTGTCACTTTGTGGTAGCCTTGAAATTGTATGAAGGTTTTTATTTTCAAATTCATTGTACTCTTCTAGGTGTACTTCTTCTATGTATGTTTCATTTGGGGTTTTGCCCAGGGGTATATGAACTATTTTTTGTGTCAACAAATGATATCTCCTCTTTGCAAGAGTCTACAATTCCATTAGCATTTACAAACCATCTAAGTCCTAGTAGGGCATTGAATGAATCAAAGGTTTCTTTAATTACAACTACTTAAAAGTCTACTATTTGTTTTACTACCTTGACATTAACTTCCACTATGACCCTAGGGTTTCCATTCCAGTCACATCTGCCAGGCTGATGTTATATGATGTTTGTTTCAATTTTGGTTTTCCTATCTATTCCCATACTCATTTTGGTAGCATGTTGATATCTGCTCCTAGGTCTACTATGGCATTGATAATCTTTTTATTATTTATACTTACTATGATCATGATTGGGTGTGTTTTCCATTGTCTATCTTCTTTGTTTATAGTTCTAACATGTGGTACTTTACCTTGTTTGTTCCAATATTTACAAAAAAATTGTAGTTTATTCAAGAGGTTGTACTATTTATCCATTCTTATTAACTTTTTTATTTTTCCTACTTCTTGACTAGAAAAATGTTGGTCTATTTCTTCATCTTGTTGATTTGTTACCACCTCCTTCGTTAATTCCACTATTTGATCATGTTCTCTCTTGGTGGGATGGAAGGCCTCCTCGTCCATGGAAGTTTCATCTTTTGTTATATTTTGATTATCATTTGTGGTATTAGTTCCTTGCATTGTTATCACTATTGCTTTGTTGTAGTTAGGGGCCTCTCTATCGAAGTTACTAGTCTTCGCATTTTCTTCCTTATAGCTTCCTTCATCTATCTTCATAGGTTCTTTTGGTACTTTTCTTAGTAATCTTTCCCCTTTGGACGAATTTAGGTTTTGTAGTTTGTCACTTTTTGATTGTAGAGCTACATTCCTATAGTAGATTGGCCTCTATCACAGTTAAATACATCATGTTATGTACAACCGCAAAATCCATAGGGCTTCTTTCTATCCCCCACCATTTTGTCGCAAGGTGGCTTGGTTTACCGCATTTAAAAAATGTGACATCATTTTGTCTCATCCTTCCTAAATGTTGTGGCCTGCATGGAATTGGCCTCTGTCACTATATGTGTCTTGATTTAATTGGTTTTCTATAGAATTGATATTTTTTTGGTTTTTCCATGGCAGTATCTTGTATCCCTGAACCTATTGATATAATGGCTTCTCTACTAGTCTTGTAACATATGCCAATTTTTGGTTGTCATTATTACTTGTAATAGGATCTTCTCTTAATCGGAACAATTGTGAGGGACAATCTTCAGTATCATAGTCATCCCTCTCTACAAGTGCCACAATAGACTGAATTTATCTTTTTGGTTAGTGCCTACAAGTCTACTCGTAATGCATTGGCTTTCTTTTCTCCAACTTCTTTGGGGAACTCATTTCTAATGTGTCCTTTCCCACAACAGGTACACCAAATATGGGTCTTGGTGCAAACATCTCTTGCTTTTCCATTATGTCTTGTCAAAGTTTCAATTGTTTTATCCCTAGTTTCAATTTTTCCATTTCCTTGTTCTCTCTTTCTCTTTCTTATTTTCGCCAAGATTGGTTCTTAATCTGGCATACAAATGTAACTAGTTTCAGGTAGGTGTTAAAATGTCTCCCATCCAGAGCTATTCTAATTTCCGGTATCAATTCAGAGATTAACCATTCTATTTTATGTTTGTCAGTCAATGGTTCTTCCAGTCTTTTGGTAATTTCTTCGAATCATTTGTCAAATTTCTTTATTGTTTCGTCTTCACTTTGGGTAAGTTCACAAAGCTTACTGACTCCTTCTGTAGGCAAGTTTGGAGTATCAAAGTTGACTAAAAAATCTTGTTTCAATATTCCCATTCTTTGTCATTGTTAGGGTAATTTTTTCGATATCATTTTAAGGTATCACCGCGTATTGATCCAATGAAGTCAATAACTTTGTACCATCTCATGTTATATATTGCCTTTGCCACATATACTCTAGGAAAAAGATATGTTTTGCAACTTCATCTGTATCTTTCCCAAACATTTGCAATTTCCTGGTAGTATTCAATTTTGGTTCTTCTGATTTGCTATCTGTATGTTCTACATTAAAGTTGTATCCACTCAAATTGTCTATATTGTTTTCTTTTGCTTGTTGCCCTATACTTTATTCTATTTCTTCCACATAAATCCTTTTGCTTTTAACGGCATTAAGGGCGACTTGTGGTCCAAAGGTTGTTTCTATTCAAATAGTCGTCTCATTCTTGGAGATATTTGTTTGTTAGTAATCATCATTTGATTATTTGATAGTGTCATTTTGTTAGAGGTTGTTAAGCTCATATAATCTTCCTTATTTCTTATTGCATCTTCTCTTATCTTCAAAACGCTTTTGGTTACTAACTCATCTAAGTAATCGGCATCAAATGTTATGTTTCGAAGGTTTTGTATAGGAGTTTCTACTAGTACCCAATCCTCATTTATCCTTAATTGAATATTTCGCTAATTTGGATGAATAGTTAGCATTTTATTTAGAGGTGTCATAATTCTTACCGTCGCTTGTTCCATTTCCTTCCTGGTGTTTCCATAATCCTCAATTTCTCCTTCTAGGTTTTGGATAATCTGGTTTATTTTGTCCATGCCAGACCCTAATTGTGGAATCCTTTCTCTACATTCTCCAACAACACCCTCTATGGCATGCTCTTCTTCTTCTTCTCCAATAGCACCCATAGTGGTGTGCTCAGCAACACCCTCATTGGCGCGCTCTTCCTCTTTGTTTCTATTTTCTTTCGCAACCTCTAAGTCTCGCTCTTTTTTCCTATTTTCTGCTTCTTCCATCCTTCTATAGTATCTTTCCTACCTTTCCTAAATTTATTTCAACTCCTTTCTTTCATATTTATCTCTTTTCCCAACTTTATCCTTTCAATTATCTCCCTTTTTCTTGTGTTACACATGTTCCCATGGGTCTTTTTGGTCTGGACTTCCATTAATCCTTATATATCCCACGGGTGGTTTGAAAATTCTGAATAGTTACATCTTTTCAGGGATCTTTTCATATCACTCCCCCCTTTCCATTTGTCATCCCTTAAGTGCCTACCCCATCTCTCACAAAGGTAGTACCTAAGAGAGGTGTCTGTAGAAAAAATGTTCTTTTGTTATGCTTGTCCCTTCTTTTACTATGAGTTTCTTCACTATCCTCTCTCGGGTCCTAGTAACGAAACCAATGTTAGCAAGCAAAAATGGGGAATTACAATCTGAAGATATGTACCCTAGTATCTTTTATGTAGTCAATTTATACCCCAAAGGGTACAGTGGTAGAAAAGAGTAAGTGTGATAGGGAACTATATCTAATAGTAACTCAAATATAACTTAACCATAAACAATAATCATCCATAAAACATATATGCTTTGAATCCTTATTTTATATATATATTGCATGATAGGTCTTAGTCTTTGTTTTAAATTCCAATCTATTCCTCTATTCTTTGTTATTCTATCTCTATTTTGTTATCGATTACATACATATATCAATGCCTAGTCTCTTATAGAGACATGACCCTTATAGGGCACCCCTTAACTTATCTTCCTTGTCAGCTTGATGCTTAACCATAAACAATAACCATCCATAACACATATATTTTGAATCCTTATTACTTTATATAATATATATAATCATTACATGAGAGGTCTTAGTCTTTGTTTTAAATTCCAATCTATTCCTCTATTCTTTGTTATTCTATCTCTATTTTGTTATCTATTACATACATATATCAATGCCTAGTCTCTTATAGAGACGTGACCCTTATAGGGCACCCCTTAACTTATCTTCCTTGTTAGCTTGATGCTTCATACATGCTCTACGATGGGTTGCAGTAGGTTCAAGTCATTTATGTCGAGATAGCTTTATCCCCTATTTGGTATTGAATCAAAATGTTTCGACAATTTTGCATGTTGTAGGTGAAATCTACTATGGAGCTAAACAAAAGTGTCAAGCAAAAAATTAGGTAGTCCACTTGTGTACTTACCATCTATAGACTTAATTGACAAGTTCTTAGAGAAATAGATATACCAAACAATGAAGACCTATTGTCGTGAGCAAGCTCATTCAATAAGAAATTCTCTAAAATGGCTTATATATGTTGTATGAGTCAATGTAGATTCATTTGAATCTCTATGGAATAAATGTAGACCTTGCATCATCTAGTTATTTGAGCTTCTTTAATGAACATCATTTAATAATTACTTGAGTGTACAATATATGCTTTATGCTCATAGACCCAAGCCTTCTCAATGTCTTTGTAGAGCTCCTTGTAAAATATGTTTTATGTTATCCCTTGCAATCTATATGTCATGTGTTGTATTTGTGGCCACTTTTATGTTAAATCCATGAGAATCTTTTAATTACTATAGGAATAAAATAAATTTTACTAGTAAATGTACTTAGAAACTTACTTCAGTATTGCTAGTATTTTTATGAGAAGTAAAAATTTAATATTCAATTTTTAAAACATAATATTAGATGTATGGTTTCATTGTTGTGAGGCACATCCTAGAGTGTCAAGATTATGTGTTCTATTAGATCAACTATTGTTATGTTACATCTAGAAATTGGATGATTGATAGGACTTATGACCCTTCTGATATAGTAAATCAGGCAATGATGTTTGGATTAAAGTAATTTATATTGTTGTAAAGATGATGATGATATTAGAAGTTGGTGATGCATTTCATGCATGTAACACCCACTCTGTGGTGGCCTAAACATTCTCACTGTGTGGCTATTATTAATTTGACACTTTGCATTATTGCTTATAATTATGATGATTGGACACGTGTAGGATTAGGCTATGCATTAATGATGATTTGCATAGGAAGAATAATAATAATTGTGCATTGATGACGTTTTAAGATTGAAGGTTAATTAAGTATTTCAATTCCTAGCGGATTTACAAGAAGTTGTTCAATTAAATATTTTTGTTTTCTATGATGAGATAGGTCATGTTGAGAGTATTACCTATCAAGTGTTTACATAAAAAATGACTAAACAATTTCTATACTTGCGAATCATATTTGATTAGAATCAAAATAAATGATTAAAATGCTAGGGTAATGTTCAATTAAGTTTTCAAATGAAATTGATTAATAATTATGTGCACAATTGTTTATGTTTTTAAAATATTTTGCTTCGATTATAATTACCATCTGGACAAGTTAACATGTGAAATTGAGTGTGCAAAATTTCATGTCCAATGAAATGAAGGTTTTCAAAGAAACCCTATTCTGTCTATACCCATAATGTTAAACTATAGTTCATTTAATGGGACTATAGTCTAAATGTGATGTAAATAATTGTAATGTGGATTGAGAATGATTATTTGAGATTTTGCTATGCCTTAAAACCACTAGGATTTTATTGTGTGTTGTGTTGGCATCCTAGTCAATTATTTTTTAAATTAGATTTTTTGGAGTCCTAGGGTGTGTACCTATGGTTTAGGTACATTTTTAATCCATTACTTTAGACTTACACCAAGATGTGACTCCTCCTGAAAGCTCCTTAAGAAAATTGACAAAATTAAGGTTTGAAAATATGGGATAGTTGACTTGTCGCATTCCACTTCCATTCCCCAAGCTCATTTATGAGTTTGGGAAAGCCCATAAGGTCTCTCACATTTGTGATCCACCTTTGTAAGACTCCCATGGAAAGAATGTACAAGTACACTCCACTTCTCACGAGATCTCACATGTGTGAGCGTTTGTGGGAGGATGTGCCTTGAAAATAAATTTAAGGGTGACAAATGTCACTTCTCCATTCAAAAAATTCAAAAATTGAATTCATATTAATAAACATAATAATACTAGTTCTTAGATATTAATAATTTAACATAATAATAGTAGTTTTTTTATACTTTAAAAGATTTAAAGATTTCAATTGACTAATTTATTCTTGTTAGAAGTTAGTATGTACTAAACAACTATACTTTTTTAAATTATTTTCAATTACCAAAAGTAGTTCATTAATTTGTAAGATGAAGGTGCAAGGGTAGAATATCATGATAATAGGTTGGGCAATTAAAATGATAACGATGTTTCTTGGTATTTAAAAATTTGGAAAATCTACTATCGTGCTAGAATACTTCTTGTAAACTAAAAATTTAAAATAGTTACAATACCTTTTTTATTCAAACATTGAAAACTTTTATATATATATATATATATATATATATATATATATATATATATATATATATATATATATAGTGGAGGTAATCGTTGTTTTCAAGAGATAGCAAGACTAAGGCGCTTATAAAAAGGAAAAGTAAAGACACGAAGCAAGTCATCTTAAAATGAGATGCGAGATTGTACTAATATTGTATATTCAAATGTAATTATAAGATAGGATTCTCTCTCAATCTATATATATTTAGTCGTGGTTAATTTTATTCATAATTGAACTCTTAGCTTATATAGTTAAATTATTTCATAAATCGTATTTCAGTGAGTGAAGCTTAGATTAGTTTATTCATCCCTATCCGATCAAACCTAGACAACTTGAACACTTGAAATATCAAAATACTAGAATATGTTTGCTTAAAATCATAAGGTCGAATGGTCCAAATATTATGTTCAATTTTCTCAAATTATAGGATTAATTCCTTAGAATTAAAACCAAGTTGACTTTGATTGTTCTTCTATCGGATTGGATGTTGCAAATCTTTTCATCGATAGAATGTTGATCCAACGAAGCATAATTTCAGTTATATCTTAAGTTCAATAATTAGTTAATTTAGTCGAAAGGCTATTATAGTTAATTATGACTTAGTTGCATAGGATTAGTAGTTTTAGACCTTGGTTGTACCCTTGGTGGCATCACCACCACGATTCCAAATAGTGAACCTGATGGGATCAATTTGGAGAGGGTTCACCCCTAGGCATCTTATGTTAAACACCTACCCCCCTAACTAGATTTACCCTTCAGTTAAGGGTGTCTGAGAACGACTTCCCCACATCCGCCCTCATTCTTCCTCTTCCTTGCTCTCAGGTGGCGTGCCGAAACTGACGTTGCACGCGCAATGTCATTAGGTGCATTCATTGTTCTACCATGTAGAGCATGGTAGATGTAGCAATTTAGCAATTAAACAAACAAAAAAATTGTTTGTAGCATTTTTTTAGGGTTTAATTTTGGGCATTATACAATTGCCCTGTACCATGTTTTCTGTTCTTAACTTGCAATATGGTCTCTGCATGTTAAGATCACAAACTTAAATGTATGATTTGTGTGTTCCATATGGTCATTAAAATTCCCCATACTGGAGACCTAATAACCTTAGGTTATTATTCTGACATACTTTATGATCTCCATCTGTATAATCAGATAAACGATAACCAACAACAACAAATTATTCCAGTACTTGGAAACAACATTAAGCACTTTGAATTGGTTACATTGATCGTAAAAAGAATTTAACAACAGCAAGCTGTGTATAATGTTGTCAGTAAAGAAGATACTTGCACTTTTCTAAAAAGAAATCATCAACTCTGAAGCTGTACATAATACTATTAAAGGAATGAAAATATGCACGACTAATGAACACAACAGCAAACGTGCTTTACAAAATATTCAAACAAATAAAGTGCATCTTCTCTTTGTAAGGAAATAGACACGGCCCAAGATCTTTCGCATCTATACGCTTTCTTAAAATTTGATACATTCAGTGCATGCGTTCCCTCCACACCTGAAGAATGCCAAGAATATTTATTTTTCCAAGGAATACAGAGGAAATGAAATGCATGCGTTGCAATATTTACAATTCTATTCAAAATAGATTACATCAAATCGGACTCAATTTACATTGGACCATGTGATGCTTTTGGAGTAGAACCATAGTGAGCTCAGAATGTGAACTAGCCAATCGATATTTTTGCACAATTGTCTTAAATGGCACCGTAGCTAATGAAAGCTCTCTTGTTGCTTTAAATGCTTGCTTGCAGTTTCAAGTTCAAAGGGATAATTCAACTTGGCCTTTGCTAGAAATTGTTTTATAGCTAGTCAATGATAGCTCACCGTTTATTCAAGCTTGCTCAATAATTGCACAGCGTAGCGGATCCTGCTCACATGCATCCAAATTCATGTTAGACGCATATTCATATGGACCAATCATAGCACAACGTTTCACCTATATTTCAAAAGTCAGGTTCCTTTATCCCCTCACACTCTGCATCTGTTCCACTTACTAAACCGATAAAGCATACAATTATACAGATTTTTTGACCATTGGGACTCTAAAGTAATGGACTGAGATTTATTCACAGAATCAAAACTTTGAGACACAATCATAACCTACAACAAATTTTATAGCAACATTACAAAATTGTGTGTTTGCTCTACTAAGGTGCAAGATGCTGGAAGTAAACAGCCAGCACGTTATTCTTTACATGGAGCCCTCTACCCACCTAAATAGCCAGTGTCAAGGCTGTTTAAACTCTTATAGCACAAAACCTAAAAAGGATTGCGTGATTGCTATAAAAGAAACATAAATTTATGTTTTACAACCGAGTTTGTAAGACTCTTAAGAGATGTACCTTTTTATAAGTCCAATGAAAACTGCAGCAAAACAATTATTAAGAATTTCTGTTTGACAGCAAATTATTAATCTTCTAATTTTATGGATGCAGCATATGCAAGGAGTGGGTCCGTCCACAAAACAAAATAGTCTAAAGGGAGAAGTAATAGAAACTATTTGAGCAGATACAAATCTGTGCAGGATTCAAGAAATGGACATCACAAAAGATTCATTGTAAGTGCTATGTAAGTACTGAAGCACTTAAAATGAACATCAGCTCACAATATATGGCATGTCCAAGGTTTCTGGGACCAAAAAATTATCTTTATCAGAATTGAAGGGAGGAATAAGGTGAAAAGGAAGCAATAAACCAACCCTTCATGCCTTAATTCAGGGCCCAAAATATCAACCCTTCATTAATTAGAATCACAATGGTGTTGCCACATTTCTACAAAGAATCTGGGCTGTGACACAGTACAGTCAGTAAAAACCGCAGCCTGATGTGTCCTTTCTGAACCTTAACCACTCTATCCCATGCGTTTCTCCTTTCTGGGCAAAGATAACAATAGTCTCTCCCATTCCATTGCCTTCAATTTACTCTATAAATTCATATAGACTTAATCGTTATCTTTATCATGTATCTCACTCACAGACACTATCAAGCAGCTTACAGGTGGTTTGGATTCCCCACAATCACTACACTCACTTCAGCAGAGTAACAATAACTGAGCTAAATCCAATCAATTTTAGAGTTTATACCCACATACTCCTTCAGCACTCTATTTTTGATCCCTAGTTCCTATGATTCTACTCTAATTTGGAAGATACTAAGGAAGCCTGCAAGTATCCGTTCATTTATATTAGGGTTCACTTTGATAAGGCTCTATTTCTGAGCGAATAGTTACAATAGAAGAGACTCTATTTATAGGCTAAAAATCAAACTATCCATATACTTTTAATTCTTTTCTATCTACCCTTGAGGGGAATTCCTGTTGACGCACCTACTTTAAATTTATTCCTAGCTACCCACTTGCATGGATTTGATTAATAAACAATTATAGTCTACCTATTGAATCTAGTAGATGTCCCCAGTTTCAACAAATGAATCCAAAACATCTTGTAGCTGCTAAGGTAAACCAGGGAAAAAAAGTTATCTGGCATAAAACAGTGTGTGCAGAACAAAAAACATGATGTCCTCAAATGAATATTATCCAAATATTGAAAAAAAGGAATTGAAGCACCAAGGAATGAAATATCCTTAAGTATTATATCATAGGTTGAGCAATCTAATATTTGTGAACATAAAAATGAAATTCAGATATAAGATCTAATTGTTAGGCTCTATTACAAATTGATAAGGCCCTATTAGATTAAAATATTAGACAGGCATTTAGTGTTTCCAGCTGTCCACCTATTGTTTAGATTATTTCTATCTACCCTTTCCAGCCATTCCAACTGGACACCTTGATTTACTTATCCACCCTTACAGTTGTTCAAGGTTTTGAGCTGTCCAACTACTTTTAATTTATTTTTATCTACCCACTTGAATATGTATTTGGTTGATAAATAACTATAGCTAAATTACTAAACATAATATAGATGTTCTCATACGAGGAAGCAACAGGCTACCTAGAGAGCAAAAAATGCTAGTAAGTCTGCTACGCTTTCTTCTCAAGAACATGAAGTTGGTACAGTTGGTCACCACAATGCATTTGTTGATTTGAGAGATCAATATTAGTACACATCAGTTGACTTTATTGATAACCAGCTTAGAACTCAAAGAACAGAGACATGAATATAATGTGCAGAGAAATACTATGCCTATTGGTAGAAGAAATAAGGATAGACCAAATAATACAAATATTATGAGATTGGAATGTCTAATCCTGGTAGAAGAGCAAAACATGTTGGCCTGCACCCTATATCCCCTACTCATTCACATAGAAATAATGAACTTGAGCATGATAACTTTTCAAGATGCCAGTGAACCTACACAATCAGAAAGTGATCACCACAAGAGAGAGATTGATCAAGAGTTAGATTTGTTGGATCATCTCAAACAAAGGCATCAAGAATTACAAGAACATATCAAACATCAACAAGTACAGTTGGCTCAACAAGCTCAATTGCATACCTAGAACATTAATCAACAGAATCAAAACCATGGTGGTTATGCCCCACATCATCCTGCACA
Source organism: Sequoia sempervirens (assembly GCA_007258455.2). Taxonomy (NCBI): domain Eukaryota; kingdom Viridiplantae; phylum Streptophyta; class Pinopsida; order Cupressales; family Cupressaceae; genus Sequoia; species Sequoia sempervirens. Next base: position 80,014,601 of record VDFB02058242.1, on the reverse strand, counting down.
AAACCAGCAGCATAATCCACAGTTTAACAACCCTCTGAATGTGAGAGCTCCATTCAAAAGGCAAGCACAAAGATTTCCACGGTCAAGGCAGCCTCTAGGAATGGAGAGATGCCAACAATTGGATTTCTTTAGAATCCCTGATTACCCTAAGGCCATTCTAAATCAGATCAGGGGAAAGATACCAAAATTCCAAAGTAATAATGCGGTCACAAGAAAAGACAATTTGAGATGTTTTATCAATATCACTGATGAATATGAAATTGAATATGAGGATATAATGATGAAGTTGTTTGTGCAATCCTTAGAGGACAGTGCAAAAGAGTGGTACAAGAGTCTGCCCAACAGTAGTATAGACTCATGAGAAGAATTCGTGCGGGTATTCAGGTTTAAATATGGAGACAAGATTGATCCAAAATCTACTATTCATGAACTGACAGTAATTAAGAAGGGAGTAAACGAGGGGGTGGTGGACTTCAATAGCAGGTTCATTGTGAACATGAAGAAGGTCCCGGCCAATTTAAAACCCAATGAATCAATGTGCCTAGTCTTGTATTGCAGCACGTGTTATGCTAAAATAAGTTGCTGCTTGAGGAATAAAAATCCACAAACTTTAAGGAAGGCCTATGATACCACAATAAATACCGTAATTAATATTAAGAGCAACTTGCTGGCATCAAGGAAACACATCAATAGAGTCAATACAAAGATATCTCAAACAGATAGAAGTGCTCCTAATAAGCCCCAGTTTGTTGAAGACAAGTTAAATAAATTGATGGGTGCAATGAAGGACTTGTCCTATAAAACCACCACAACTCATTTCAATGAAGGGCAAACGCTACACAACAAACCATACAATACACATCGATATAAGAGGCCACCACAAAATAACAAGCAAATGATTCAGAAGCAAGGGAATTCTAGGAAAACAAACAGAGATACTCCTGATCCATTGAGAAGGGAACATGTGAATTATCAAGACAACTTGTTGTGGTGTGAGACATGCTACCTACTGCATGATCTTGTAAAGTGTGTTGTCGCACTTGTGATGATGAGGGAGAAAGTGTTTCCTACAAAAGATGGAGGCCCTATATGCTATGATGATAATGAGCTCAATCAGCTAGACACGTAAGTATGAGCAAAAAAATTGAGATGAATACGCAGCCCAAAATGCTAGTGAGGAAGTTTGTTAGTATAACTATAATAGTGTATCTTTGGGGCTTTGCATAATTGTCTAGATAGTCTAGACTGGGGGTTGGTGGGTGGTTTTTTGTTTCATCATCTTTTGGGTACATGCTTCTGGATGGGTTTTATTGAGTATGCACACTTTCATTTTGTATCTCTGCTTTGGCTCTCCTGGCAGTTCCAGGATTGAGTTTTCATTTGGACAGATGTAAACCTTTTTTAGGTTAATAAAATTTCAGTGGCTTTGCCACTTTTATCAAAAAGAAAAAAAAGTATAACTATAGTAGTAGCCTAAACTGCTATGAATTTCCTACACATGATTTTAGCCCCTAAAGGAACTCATGCAGCAGTGGTATAAAAGAAACAAACCATCAGATGAGGATATCAAAACTCTCACAGATGCTATCATTATGCAGGTGCAAAATGGTTACAAGTTGAGAAACCGGCAAGTGCAAACAAGAGATAGTGTTTGCAGTGCAATCAAGCTTAATACTTCCACCACACAAGCAGAAGTCAAGTGTTGTTGACAGAGATAATGATGCTCAAGAAGAAGGCTACAATTCAAGAGCTAGTGGCCCAAGAGAGGTGTGTGCCTAAAATTATCAAGGTTGTGGTACCAACGAGCAGTGTTGAAGCTACAAAGGCAGGTAATCCAAATACCAGACCAAAACAACTCAAAATGCATTGTGTGAAGAACAAAATGGAGCCAAAGATAGAGGTGTAGTTAAAGGTAAGGATCTTACTACTTGTGACCCAATTATTCCATTTATCCATACTGCATATGATGTTATGACATTGCAATCTGGCCCTCCACCTATTTACAACCCTATAGTCATAGCTCAAGTTATGGGTCAAGTTAGAATTTATGTTCCTATAGGTGAACTCCTTAGGATCCTAGAACATAAAGAGACAATTCTTTATTATATCAATGTCACAGATAAACTTGACCAACCTACTAGTGTTCCTATTAATGTTACGACAAAGACATACCCAAGATGTGCATTTAGATGGATTTATCATATGCACCATCCCCTCTACATGGAAAAGAGGTCAAGTTACACCAAGAGAAAATGTTAACATACTTGTGAGGACCCTGACAAGGCCATAAATGAGATGTTATATTTGGATGTTGGTCCTGATCAGTTCACTGGATATTGTGACGATCAAGAACACTACCTTGAGTACATTGCTCCCTGCCTAGATCCCTTTAGTCATACGGATGAACTGTGGACTATGTTTTTTAATGGTGTGTGCTCAAGAGATGGCTCAAGTGCAAGTGTTGTCCTGATTTCCCCTGGCCGTCAATGTTTTAAATTATCTTTCAAGCTATCTTGCCATTGCACTAATAGCATTGCAAAGTATGAAGCTCTCATGTTAGGTTTGAGCATTACACATAAATATGGAGTGAGGTGCTTGAAGATCCTTGGAGATTCCAAATTGGTTGTCTCTCAAGTGAGAAGCACATATGCGGTGGAAGAAAAGAAACTCAAGATGTATTGCAATGCAATTCAGGACACCCTTGAGTTGTTTGCAGCAATTGGATTGGCAGACCAAAAAACACCATTGCAGATTTTTTGGCAGTAGCGGCATCAAAGTTTGATGTAAAATTGGCTTCTCCAAATTACATTTACAGTAAATAAATCCTTTTAAGGCCTACAATAACAAATGATAGGCAATCTTCAGATTTATGAATTGCCTAGATAAATTTGATGATCAATTGATTGACTAGCAGCCTATGGTTGAAATGGAGTATGGAAAAGTGACTTTGTTTGGGAATGAGATAATACAATAGAAGACTAATACTATCCCAAGAAGTTTGACTGCTTTGGAGAGAATGCTTGATGGAAAATACTATTATAAAGTAAGAAATAAACTAGTTCAGGAAGAGAACATAGAAGAGTTTAGCCTAGGAACTAATGCTGCACCCAAAATGGTTTATATTGGCAAAAGATTGAAGCCAGCAAAGAAGCAGTCATTGGTTGCATTGCTAAAGGAATTTAATGCAAAATCTTTCCTAAAACAGCAAAGGTCTATAAATCCCACATTGGCCCCTAATATGTAAAAGGAGCTAATGAAATTGAAAGAGGGTAGTATTATTAAGTCAATTAGACATTCCGCATGGGTGTCTACTCTTGTTCTGATAAGAAAAAAGAATGTAGACATCAAGTTGTGCATGGATTTCAGAAACTTGAACATTATGTCTCTCAAATTTCAATTACCCTCTGCAGAGCATGGATCATTTGTTGCGAAGGGTTATTGATTTAGACCATATGTCCACAATGGATGGATTATCAAGTTATAACCAGGTGAAAGTTAAGGAGTCTAAGCAGCATAAGGCAGCCTTTACAACTCCTTGGGGCCCTATGTGTACGTAAGAATGCCATTTGAGTTGAAGAATGCTGATGCAACCTTCCAAAGAGCAATCAATGTTGCCTTAGTAGGTTTAATTGATGAGATTAAGGTGGTATATTAGGATGATCTCACCACTGATTCCAAAAATAAGGCTGATCATTGTAAGCATCTAGAACTAATCTTCAAAAGGTGCCTTGAGTATGCAATTTCATTAAATTCCAAGAAGCATGTATTTGGTGTTGAAGAGGGCAAATTGTTGGGGCACATTGTATCAAAGGAAGGAGTGATGATAGATCTTGAAAGGATAAAAGCTTCTGATCTCATTTCTCAGCCTGAAACTATCGAGGGTGTTCGATCTTGTTTTAGTCAAATAAACTCTATAAGAAGGTTTATCCCCAACTTTGCGAAGAAGACCAAGGCTATTTCCAAAATATTGAAGAACAAGCAATCAGTCGTATGGAGCAAAGAACCAGACTGAATTTGTGGAAATCAAAGAAGCACTTAAGCAAGCATTAGTCCTCGCCTAAGTTGCCGGGTTCAGCTAAAAGGACCCCGTACCCAACCGGGTTCAGTCCAGGTCCAGGTACATTACGGGTAAATAATTTATTTTTGTTCTATTTATTGGCAAATGTTTATGTCTACAATCAAGAGTCCTATGCATAACTATGGAAGGTGACATCTCAAAACCATTTGGAAACTAAGAATAAGTTGCCAAAGATCATGAGGATGTCGTTGTTCGAGCACTATATCTTTTAGATCCAAAAGGTGACTCTCAACAAACAAACATAAGAGATTTGTAAAGTAAGTATACTGATGAGCTATATTTGAAAAACATGAATGATCCTGCTAAAAGGAATCATTGGATACTTTTAGAGAAGCAACACTAAACTCTATAGAAGCAACAAGAGGTGGTGGAATCTCAATGCATGTCTCTATTGTTAATTATAGGACCAGAATTCAATTAAGCAGAAATAAAACAAATATAAACAATAGAACACAGCATATACCCTGGGAAAACCCTCCTTCTTGACGGAGAAAAACCCAGCAACAATATATCACTTATATATTGAAAAAGAGCAGCAAATCTGCTTTACAACTAGGCCACACACTAGGCCGAATTGATGCAAAGATTATAGCACACAAGCAATAAATAATATCGATCTCCTTAATGCAAGAATCGATCTGCTGTAGAAAGCGAACTCCTTCCAGAAATATGCGAACTTGTCTTCAATATGAATTTGATGCCAAATGAGGAGGGAGACATCTTGAATATATACACATTTGAAGTGACCTTTCATGAATGGTCAGCCTCTTACAAAGAGAGACGACTTTACACAAGGTGGCGCCTTTTATTTTAAGTCAGCTTCCACGAAATAAAAAATATAAATTATTATATTTGAAATGAGACATCTTATCACAAGAGTCTGCATCATTCAATTGATATTTAATTATTTTGAATTTTATTGGAGAAAGAAATCCCCTGTCGCTACAATAACATCAACACTCCCTCTTAGCTAGGGAGATATCTTTCCAGATATCCATGTCATGGAGTCTCTCAACATGACACCCACAACGGCTACACCCATTTGTGGAAAAGAGTTCATCACGGAGTCGCTCAACGTGATATCGTCAGAGTCACTCAACATGACGTCCACCATGGCTACTCCCATGTGTGGAAAGGAACATGTGCACAAGTGCCCATCACAGAGTCACTCAACGTAATGTCATCATGGAGTCTCTCAACATGACGTCCACCATGGCTACTCCCATGTGTGGAAAAACACAAGTACAAAGAATTCATCACGGAGCCTCTCAACGTGATGTTGTCATGGAGTCTCTCAACATGATATCCACCATGGCTACTCCCATTGGGTGGAAAGAACCACATCTCCATCTCAGAGATGGACAAGGGCTTTCAAATCATATTTCTCTGTCTCAGAGAAATATGCATTATAGCAAATAACAAAGATCACTGATGTTGAGTCTCCCTCTCAGCAAGGGCTTCATTCTCCACAATTCCAAGCTTGTCTCGAAAATGTACAAACAAATAACTTCACACAGGTTTAATTGAAACACTGGATTGATAGATAACTTCACACAGGTTTGATTGTCACAATGAATCACAGTAGGCTCCAATGTTTGCCCAAACAAACCTACAAGGAGCTTTCAAAGCCACACTGCTTCTCGAGCTACTACACATGCTACAATATATTCGGCCTCTACAGTGCTTAGTGCCACTGAAGTCTACTTCTTGCTTCACCAAGAAATCATGGCAGACCCCAAACTAAAGCAACATCCAAAGGTGCTCTTCCTGTTAGCTACACTCCTGGCCCAATTAGAATCAAAATAGCCTTGTAACTTTAGATCTTCACTAGAAGTATATCTCAAGCCATATCCTACTGTGCCACACAAGTATCTCAAGATATGCTTTATTGCAACTAGATGAATTTGCCTTGGTTCACACATGAACTGACTAAGGGCACTCACTACATAGCAAATGTCTGGTCTAGTATTGACTAGATACATCAATGATCCAATCAACTGCCTGTACATGGTGGGATCTACCAGATCTGAACTAGCTGCAGAATCACTCAACTTCTTCAAATTTGTTTCCATCGGTGTAGCCATGGACTTGCAATCCATCATCCCAAATCTCTTTAAGATGTCTATGGTGTATTTTCCTTGACATAGAATAATCTCATTGGGTCTCTGCCACACTTCCAATCCTAGAAAGTAACGCATAAGACCTAGATCCTTCATCTCAAACTCAGAGGCTAACTCCTCCTTGCATTTGATAATGAGATATTCTGCTCCAGTAAGAAATAAATCATCAACACAAAGAACCAAGATTAAAGCCTCACCATCAACTACCTTGAAGTAAAGATTTGAATCTGCATCATTCTTGGAGAATCCCAAGCTCATCAAGTATCGATCAATCCTCTCATACCAAGCACGAGGTGCCTACTTAAGGCCGTGCAATGCCTTCTTCAATCTGCATACATGAGACTCCTTCCCATGAATCACAAAGCCATTTGGTTGCTCAATGTACACTTCTTCAATCACACCATTAAGAAATGCAGTCTTTACATCCATTTGATGTAGCTTCCATCCTTTAGCTGATGCAATAGCAATAATAGTCCTAATAGATGTATATCGAGCAACAGGAGCAAATGTCTCGTAATCTATTCCCTCTTTCTGAGAGAATCCTCTAGCCACAAATCTTGCTTTGTACTTCTCAATGCTTCCATCAGCTGCATGCTTGATCTTGAAAAGCCACTTGGAAGACACAACTGATTTCCCTTTAGGTCTTGGTACAACATCCCAAACATCATTCTTGATAATAGACTGATATTCTTTTGTCATAGCATCTCTCCATACCTGTTGATTTGATGCCTCCTCAACACTGGAAGGCTCCAACTCAATGATGTGACTCATCAACGCCACATAGCTTGGAAACTTCTACGGTCTCTTGCTTTCTCTAAATGTGCCTTAAGGAGTTGCATACTTCTCTGCCTCTTGCATAGTCTGTCTAGCCCATAGAGGTCTCTTTCGACCTATAGCAATGTCTCTCGGACCATCAATAGGTCCTATGGGATCAACTAGATCACTAGCCTCTTCTGGTTCAGTAGACTCCCTCTGAATCTCAAGAGTATGATTAGGAGTAATGTCCATATCCTGAGGTGTCTCTTGTTCTTCACTATCTATCTCTGTGTAAGACCCTTTAGATCTTTTGAATGCAACCTCTTCTTCGAAAGATACATCCCTGCTGATCTCAATTTGTTTATGTCTTGGAATGTAGATTTTGTAGGCCTTTGAAGGCTCATTGTAACCCACAAATATTCCTTTCTTGCCTGATGGTTCTAACTTAGATCTTTTATCTTTAGACACATGAATATAAACAAGACAACCAAAGATTCTTAAATGACTAACCTCAGGTTTCACACCTGTGAAGGCTTCTTCAGGAGTCATATTTTCCAATGTTCGATGAGGGCTTCGATTCTGAACATACACTGTAGTTCTGGAAGCTTCTGCCCAAAGGAAGGTTTGTAAGTCTTGATCATGAATCATAGCTTTGGCTGCCTCAACTATGGATCTACTCTTTCTTTCTGCAACTCCGTTTTGCTGAGGATTGTATGGAACACAAAACTCCCTCTTGATCCCTGCCTCAATGCAGAAATTACGGAAACCTCCAAAAGTGTATTCTCCTCCATTATCAAATCTCAGAACCTTGATCCTCTTTCCGGACATATTTTCAACTTGAGCCTTGAATTCTTTGAATCTATCAAGTACTTCTTCAAACTCCTTAGACTTCAAAAAGTAAATCCAAGTCTTTCGAGAATAGTCATCAATGAAAATCACATAATACCAAAATCCACTCAAAGATGCCACAGACATTGGACCACACAAATCAGAATAAACAAGATCTAGAATTCCTTTTGCTCTACTTCCACTACTATGAAAAGGATCCTTAGTATTCTACCCATTGCACAACCTCTGCAAGTGCCATCATGCTCCTGACTGAGTTTCGGTAGACCAGTAACCATCTTCTCCATGAATGGAAGAGCTCTGAAATGTAAGTGAGCAAGTCTCCTATGCCATAGCTCACTCGAACTAGTAGAATCATGCAACAATGCTTGAACAGGACGAATAGAAAGTCTGGATAGACTCTCTTGACGAACACCAATCACACAGGCTATTTTGATGCTAGAGTTCTTCGGCCAAGCAAGAACTTTTCCCTCAGAAAATGCAACTTGATACCCTTTGTCCTCCAAAGCTGAAATAGATACAAGATTTCTCTTGATTCCTGGTACAAACAAGACATCACTCAAATGAAGAGGGATGTCAGAATCTAGGTGAAGAGAGGTGGCACCAACACCTTTCACTGAATGGCAAGCATCGTCTTCGATTATCACTTGTAAGTCAGTTTCTCTTTCTACCAAGTTTGAAAGATGCTCTCGATATCCTGTAATATGTCATGAAGCACCACTATCAATCAACCAAGTGCTACTGTTGGTAGGAACATTGCTTGATAGGGCAAAGATGAAAAGAAATCCTTTTGAGTTGTCTCTAGATTCCTTTTGAGGCGAGACATCATCAACATCCGCAGTAGAAGCATGTTGCTTTGGTCTTGTTATACAATCTCAAGCATAGTGACCATACTTGTCACATCTGAAACACTGAATATGAGAGAGATCCTTCTTCTTTTTTGGTTCAGTAGCACAATCTGATTTTCTATCTCTATTCCTCTTGAAATTGCCTTTTCTCCCTTCTCTTCCTTTCCTCCTAGATGTTTGAGCAGCAAGAACATGATTGTCTTCATTGTGAGAGCTTCGTCCATTCCCTCTTGCTGCCAACCTGGATTCTTCTTGAATGCAATCAACTCTAAGACGATCAAACTTGGGTAATTTAGATCTTCCACTAATGCCTTGGATAAAGGGCTCCCAAGATTGAGGAAGACCATTTAGTGCCAACATGACTAGATCTCTATCTTCAACTATATCTCCAATGGCATATAGCTGATCTTTCAATTCAGTGATCTTCATGAAGAAGGAGATGATTGAATCTTCTTTAGCCATCTTTATATGATGGAGTTGTTGCCTTAAGGCAAGAGCTTTGTTGGTGTTGTTGATCTCATATAAGCCTTGAAGAGTCTCAAACATGACTTTGGCTGTCTTCATCTTGGATATAATTGGCACAAGATGATCCTTAACAGAATCAATCAAGATCTTCCTAGCCTTAGTGCCATTCTTCTTCCATTGAGTTTTCTCAGCCTCATCAGATGGCTCGGGCACATCACTCTCCACGAAATTGAGAAGATCATTCTCTTCCAATGCAATAAGAACTCTAAATTTCCAAGAGGTGAAGTTCGATGCACCATCAAGCCTATCTTCAACCTTCAATCCGTTCACCATTTTCGAAGCTTAGATAGACTCCCTTAGATGAGAAGAAGAGAAGAAGATTTTTACTGCTTAAACAAATCTGATCTTGATCTTGCTTAAAACTGCTCTGATACCATGTTAATTATAGGACCAGAATTGAATTAAGCAGAAATAAAACAAATATAAACAATAGAACACAGCATATACCCTGGGAAAACCCTCCTCCTTGAGGGAGAAAAACCCAACAACAATCTATCACTTATATATTGAAAAAGAGCAGCAAATCTGCTTTACAACTAGGCCACACACTAGGCCGAATTGATGCCAAGATTATAGGACACAAGCTATAAATAATATTGATCTCCTTGATGCAAGAATCGATCTGTTGTAGAAAGATAACTCCTTCCAGAAATATGCGAACTTGTCTTCAATATGAATTCGATGCCAAATGAGGAGGGAGACATCTTGAATATATACACATTTGAAGTGACCTTTCATGAATGGTCGGCCTCTTACAAAGAAAGACGACTTTACACAAGGTGGCGCCTTTTATTTTAAGTCGGCTTCCATGAAATAAAAAATATAAATTATTATATTTGAAATGAGACATCTTATCACAAGAGTCGGCATCATTCAATTGATATTTAATTATTTTGAATTTTATTGGAGAAAGAAATTTCCCGTCGCTACAATAACATCAACATCTATAACTTGGTAGCTCAAATGATTACATTGTTCATCCCATGATCTTCTCACATCAAATGTGTGCATATGAACAACTATAGAAACAGTAAGAGGTGGAGGAGGATTAGTAGTTGTCTTAGTATCGTTCACATGTGCAAAGTTCTCCAAGGATACATCACTTTAGAATGGTGATTCAAGATTTTCGTAAAATTATATGAGTATAGTCCAAGTAATGAAAGGACACTTTGTGTGCTCTATGTGAAGTAGAATACTCTCAATAAAAATGAGACGTGTTAGTCCGTACATGATGCCATTCTTGTTAAACATGAAACCTTCTATTTAGGATAACTTGGCTCAAGAATGAGTCCAAGCAAATACGGTAATAGATTATGTTCAAGGCAATTATTCTTAATCTCTTCTCTTCACAACAAATAATTATTTTGACCCAACATGACAACAAGAGAACAAATCCAAAGGCTAGAAAACATGATTAGACCCCCCTCAAATCAATCAAGCAAAAGAACCCCCTACAAAAATGATGAAAGCACTTTATCCTTAGTGCAAATATAATTGTCACTTCCCAAAAATAGCAAAATGAACTTGTTTATGATATTTTACAATTGCTAAACAAGGCCAAAATGTTGAAAGTACAAATCTGAAGCAAAATGAGAACAAAGAAAGTGCACCACTACAAAGTACATGAAAAAACTCACATTTAAAAAAATGGCACTAAAAATGGAGTCCATATATGAAAAAATAAAACCTCAAAAGTTCCCAAAACAAGAACTACTCGGCAAAACCTTAGAGAAATTGCAAATTGTGGAAAATCCATTCATCAAAATCAAAAAATAATCTCATCACTCCATAGCTGTTGAAAAAACAGCTAGGATCAAACAAATTGTGCCAAAAGTAGAGTCCAAATAGCCATGAACAAAGCCCACAAAGTTGAGATGCCAAAATCAAAATGCAAATGGTGAGGGGTTAGGTTGGGAGGTTTGGAGTAATAACATCAATATTGTGCCAATGGATAGAAAACTGCTTATAGGCCGACAAAAAATCACTCTCCATGCAAAACTGCCATGAATTTTTTGATGCCACTAGAATATTCAATACCACCATCAAATTTACAAAAAATTACTTGAAAGTATCAAATTTGCTGTTCAACAGAAAACTGCCTATGGGGGTGGTTTTAAGGTGATCAGCGATGGTTTGGAGTGGTGATGGGGGTTACCCAACTGCCAATGAAAACGTACCAAAGGGGTAATGGAAAGGCATCAACAAGGAGAAATCAACAAAGGTCCCACACTTGCAATACCCCATACAAGACTATCATGCAAGCACCCTCAAAGTATAAGGGCCCAGAGATTTGAAATGACCTCAAATAAATCCACCTATATGCCTATTTGCCTCTTTGTCAATGTAGGTGCAAAGGGAATATTCCCCTAGTGACACTAGCCAAAGGTAAAACCAACTATTTTGGATCCATTGGGCGCATCAGTGAGCTCAAATCTACTCCATCATTCACCCAAATGAACCTACAACACGATGCCACACACAAAGCCCTTGATCTTCAATGGAGATGAGTAGACCTTAGATCAAATCACCAAAAATATTTGATACCATGTAAGATATGCATAGATGCCTATGCACTCACCCAAGATCTTGATGAAAAGAAAAAGCCACAATAACAAAATCACCTATGACAATTGGAGATTGAAGATGCAACACACAATAGCTATTCCACTAGTATGTGGATACAAATAAAGAAATGGATGTAATAATATAATAAACTTACTATATTACTTGAGTAAAGTCACAAAAATAAAGTAGAATATGACGTAAAATAAAGCAACATATTGAATATATAACAAAGCCACTTTGAGGGGACAACCTCAACAACCTTACAATAAGAATAGAATTCATTATGTGATGATGTGGGAGAGTCTTCATCCACACCCCTTCTTCCTACTTAGGTCAACCTAAAGAAGCAACTACTAATAAATGAAAATATAATCATTAAATGTGCCTTATGTCGGCCCACACATATCCCAACACACACTATAATCTAAGGACATGGTATGCTCCTCCCCTTCAATCCAATGTTGTCCTCAAGATTGACAATCTCAAGACATTACTACAAGAAAGCTTCAACCTCCCATGTCATATCCTCACTGTTAGATTTATGATCAGATGTAAAACTCAGAAATTTAATTCAAAATCGGACACAATAACACAGCAAATACCCTGGGAAAACCCTCCACTTGAGGGAGAAAAACCCAGCAACAAAGATCTCTCTTATATATATAAATAATGGCAACCATTCTTTTACAATGAGGCCAATCACAAGGCCAATATTCAGCACCAACACTAGATACAATGACAGATAATAATCTGCACTTCCTTGATATCTAAATCTGCCCTCGAAGAAATTTGCAATCTGCTCTTGATGAAATTCGCACTTGAATGAAGGAATGAACGAACTTGCTTGATGGATGAATGGATGGAAATGACCTTGTATAAATAAAAAATGTGAGAGAGGTCGCACCTCTTCATGTACAAGGTCGGCCACAATACAAAAATATAATTACAAATAAAAGATGCGAATTACAAGGAAGGTCGGCCCAATTAGAAATTATATTGTTGCCAAAGTGAAGTGCCTCTTCACTTTAATTTTCTCAATAAAATAAAGCAATTTTATGTCTTGACTTGTGGCTGGAAGGATGAGCCCGAAGCTGCTATAACATCAACACTCACTAGGCAAAACTCTTCCACTTGATCAAATACTTTGTAATCGCCCTCATCTGCAACTTCTTAGTGCATGTACAAAGGATTGCTTCAAGCTCCAAAATAAATTTTCCCCTCCTCATCAAGCTTAGGTAACTCAATCTGGGAATAAATTTGTTAGCCAATGACTTTCTTCAAGCAAGAAACATGGAAGACTTGATGTATTTTCACAAATAAAGGTAATTCCAATTTGTTGGCCACACTTCCAATCTTCTACAAGATTTGATAAGGGCCATGATACTTAGGGAAAAGTTTGTCATCCTTCTTCTGTTGTTTCAAGGATAGTTATTTATATGGCTACAATCACACAAACACCCAATCTCCAACATCAAAATGTCTTTCACTTCAATGTTGATTAGCTTGTTGCTTCATGTAATTTTACACCGTTGCCAAATTCTCTATGAGATTGGAGAGGACCTCTTGTCAAAGTTGAATGTGTTCTTAAACTACGTGAACCTTTGGGTGTACCTTCAAGGATGAGATTATAGATGGTACCTATATTATACCAAAAATGGAGACATTTTGGACAAGATATGGAAAGAAATGTTATACCACTATTCTACTGATGGCAGCCATTGAACCCATCTCTCTTGTTTATTGAAAGCAAAACATCGTAGATAACCCTCTAAGCATTTGTTGACTATCTCAATTTACCCATCAGATAAGAGACAATAAAACCTATAAGTTGAGTACCCAAATAATGAGAATATCTTTGTCCAAAAATTATTGTTAAATATAGGATCATGATTGCTTCCTATGATCTTTGGGGTCCCTTGTAGCTTTTGATCAATCTCCACAAAATTTAGACTGTACTTGTCACAAATGGATGTGACAATGCACCAAAAAAGGGCATATTTGATGAGTTAGTACACAACAACCATGATAACATTTTTCCTAACAAACTCGAGCAATCTAGTAATGAAATTCATAGAAACCTCCTCCTCCTAGGGATAAAGGTAGCAAAAGACCTAAGGTCTTGATTGCCTCACCCTTATTTTGTTGGCACGCTATGCATTTTGCCACAATTTTTTTACATCCCCTTTGAAACCTTCCCAAAAGAACTTCTTGATTAGATGATAAGTCTTCAAGAAGCTTGAGTGCCCACCTATTGGTGAAGCATGGAGTTTTGCAAGAACCTTATGCCTATGAGTTAAGTTCTTGCAAAGATACAACTTTATCCCTATACCATAGGGCTTCCTATTTCCAGATGATTTTTTCTAATATGCTTGATGTTAGATTTTAGGATCAGATTTAACATAAAGCAGAAAATGCAACACATGAACAATAAACACGGCACTTTTACCCTGGAAAAACCCTCCTACTCGAGGGAGAAAAACCCAGCAAAATATATCTCCAATATATTGAATGAATAAGAGCAGAAATCTGCTTACAAGTCTGGCCTTACTCAAGGTTGAATTAATACAATGAATAATAGCATCACTCCTTGATGCTAAGTACAAATAAATATGCTTCCCCTTGAAGTCTGATCTGCTGCAGATGGAATGGCGAACTTCTGCTATAGGTGAGAATGAAGTGATTGAATTGATGTATTGATGAATCAACTTCACCTTGTATATATACAAAACAAGGTGTCTCTTCATTTAGGTCGGCCACTTTTAAGGAATAAACAATATAAAATATAATTTATAATTAAGGCCAACTTGCCTTATTAATTATTTATTATTTAACTTTTGAGAGAAAGATATCTCCTACCGCTATAACATCAACACTCCCTCTTAACGAGGGAGGTATCTTTTCTAGATATCCATGTCATGGAGTCTCTCAACATGACATCCACAATGGCTACACCCATATGTGGAAAGTAGTTCATCATGGAGTCTCTCAACATTATGTCCACCATGGCTACTCCCATGTGTGGAAAGAAACACATGTACAAGTGTCCATCACGGAGTCTCTCAACATGATGTCGTCATGGAGTCTCTCAACATGACGTCCACCATGGCTACTCCCATGTGTGGAAAAACACAAGTACAAAGGGTTCATCACGGAGTCTCTCAACGTGATGTTGTCATGGAGTCTCTCAACATGACATTTCATCTCAGTCTCAGAGATGAACAAGGGCTCGTACCTCATATTTCTCCGTCTCAAAGAAATATACACTACAAGGGCTTTCACCTCATATTTCTCCATCTTAGAGAAATATACACTACAAGGGCTTTCACCTCATATTTCTTCGTCTCAAAGAAATATACACTACAAGGGCTTTCACCTCATACTTCTCCGTCACAGAGAAATATACACTACAAGGGCTTTCACCTCATACTTCTCCGTCACAGAGAAATATACACTGCAAGGACTTTCACCTCATATTTCTTCGTCACAAAGAAACAAATCTTCATGATGATGTGACTCCCTCTGAAGCTCCAAGTACTTGCATCAACCTCCTGACCTCCTCATCCAAGGTTGCCTCTGTTGGTTTGTCAGACTCCCTCTAAATGTTAATTCCTCCTCTTCGAAGAAACTGATCGCAATGACAATCTGAATAGGTTCTTCCTCTTCGAGAGATGTCTCCAGTTATGTGCCACCAACTCAGTCCCATGGCAGCAAGTTGTGTCTCCATTCTTCAGCCTGCATGACTTCCTCACAGGATGCCTCAAGCTCTTCCTCCCTTGAATTCCTTATGCAGTCTCTCTTCATCTTGGTTTCCCACAATCTGGTTTCAAGGTAGCATGCAGAACTCTGTAGTTTTGAATTCTCATAACTGTCCTCATATAGACTGATAAATGATACTCCAGTGCATATACTCTAGTTTATACAAATTATAATTCATTCTTGAATAGCTCGGTACCCACCGAAAATGTTCCATACGGCCTTCTAAAAGATTGATGCATATGAGTGCCAGGGACGGACTTTTTAGTAGTCCACGTGAGCTCCCTTACAAATGGCTCATCTCCTTCCCAAATGCGAACAAATCATATATTCTTGAACAATAGCCTTCCCTGATTTGCACATACTTTCGTCCACTAGTAATCAACTATATAATCGATTTGAATTTCTATTACTCATATCCCTTCATATTGAAGTCACCGCTTAATTTTTATTTTTTTTTAATTTTAATTTTTGATTTCTATAGAGTAATTCATGCGACATCAAACAATATTCGAATCCCACCTCACAATCACCACAATTTCTCTAATGTTTTATACCTCGAGCTTTGAAAGAGGGAGACAAATGGAGAGGCTGAAGCAGCATAGAATTTCCAAGATATTTAAATCTCATTCAGACTGCGGCAAATGATGAGAAAAATGACAAAATAAGAATATGAAGTGGCTCTTTTCAAGATTTCAACACTTTGCATAGGCGCAACTAGCACCCAAGGAGTTCCTGATACATGATGAAATGCCATTAACACCATTTGAAGCACAATTCCCTCAAATCAAGGGCCTCAATAGATTGATTCTGAAACTTTGATGTTGCTTCAAATATTAAAGAGCTTTCGTCTCTGCAAAATGACTTGAAACGGCACCATAAAGAAATAAGTCGATCAAAAATCATCAAGGAGATCGACGTTGCTCAGATATTAAATTTAATACTCATCTTTAAACCCAACTTCTTTATTTATCGGCCAAGAAGAAATAGCACCGGCTTATATAAGTAACGGCAATTAAAGATTGATTGATAAGTAGTAAAAGAAGACTTGGCATTCCCGTTTCATGGAAGAATCATTCTTCTTTGTATTTTTGATATTTACAAGCTATACAGTAATGCCGCTCAATGAAGTATCCCGATATGGTCTTCTTTCTGATGATACAAATAGCCTACCTTCAAATTAATTGGCAGCCATTGTTCTGTTACCCGACCTTGAGTTACTATAATATTAATTTTCAATACCGAGCTATTGCATCGGCCTTTTTTTTTCATTCAGGAAATGATGACACAGCCGCTTAAACAAGAATTACCAAGCTCTTTGAACCTCCTCAAATCTTCCATTAGCCAAGACTTTCATTCTCATGCATATGCCCTTCTCGCCTCTCATAAAAGTGCACGAACAACGCCAGAGGTCGAAGGAAGGTTCCTTGTCCGACCATTAGGCAAGCCTATCACAAGCTTGGTGCTCGCCATCACATACGCATGGATTGATTCATTGGCTTCATGTGTTCTTACCCACTATCTGAAGCAAATCTGATCGGATCTAAACCCACTCTAATACCATGTTAGATTTTAGGATCAGATTTAACATAAAGCAGAAAATGCAACACATGAACAATAAACACAGCACTTTTACCCTGGGAAAACCCTCCTACTCAAGGGAGAAAAACCCAACAAAATATATCTCCAATATATTGAATGAATAAGAGCAGAAATCTGCTTACAAGTTTGGCTTTACTCAAGGCTGAATTAATACAATGAATAATAGCATCACTCCTTGATGCTAAGTACAAATAAATATGCTTCCCCTTGAAGTTTGATTTGTTGCAGATGGAATGGCAAACTTCCGCTGGAGGTGAGAATGAAGTGATTGAATTGATGTATTGATGAATCAACTTCACCTTGTATATATACAAAACAAGGTGTCTCTTCATTTAGGTCGGCCACTTTTAAGGAATAAACAATATAAAATATAATTTATAATTAAGGCCGACTTGCCTTATTAATTATTTATTATTTAACTTTTGAGAGAAAGATATCTCCTGCCGCTTTAACATCAACACTTGAATCTTGTTGGAGCTTTTGAATGAGATTCTACATATCTGTGTCATTCTTCCATTTTGATCATGCGTCGTCCACCCAGTCAACCTACAATATAGACATGGTACACGATAATGCCTCTATGGACTCATCCCCCTTCAATAGTGCCATGACATCACCTTCCCTTTCTTGTAGATGATCTCAAAGCCAAATCCCAACATCTCCCTAATCCATTTTTGTTGTTCCTTAAATGATAATCATTGTTCTAAAAAATATTTTTGACTATCATGATCTATCTTTACCTTAAAGTGTCTTCTCATTCATATATTCATCCTTGTTTGACTACAACAAGGATAGCCATCATTTCCTTCTCATAAATGGGCTTCAACAAATTCTTACCTTTGAGTTGGCAACTATCAAATGCAATTGACCTTCCTTCTTCCATGATTGCAACACGCATTAACATATGCCAAAGCATCACATTCAGCAATAACAATTTTGAAGAAATTTGAAGTAGCAAAAATGAGCATGGTACACATAGCTTCTTTTAGCTTCTCAAATGCTGTGGTGGCTGCCTCATTCCAATGGAAGGATTCCTTCCATAAAATTGCAAGTGATGTTGCTATGTTACCATAATTTTTAACAAATCAGCAATAATAACATGTAAGCCCTACAAATACCCATAAGTTCATAAGCATTCTAGGCACTTTCCATTCTAGCATGGCATTGATTTTGTGAGGATACACCTTGCCACCTTCAAGGGATACAATGTGACCCATGTACTCCACCTCCTTGACTCCAAAAGCACAAATGGAAGACTTGGCATAATGTTTGATGTTGTTCAAGAGTTGTCAAAACCTAATGCACATGATGCAAGTGTCCCTCCCATGATTTGCTATAGATTAAGATATCATCAAAGAAAACTAAGATAAACTTCCACAAAAATGGCATAAAGAGCGAGTTCACCTTTGAAATGTAGAAGGTGCATTTGTGAGGCCAAAAGGCATCACCAAAAATTCATATTGCCCTCAAGGACTATAAAATTTGTCTTATGAATATCCTCATCTCTAATTTGGATCTAACGATACCCAAAGCAAAGACCAAGTTTGGTAAAATAAACAGCACCATGTAACTTATTTAGCAAATCATCAATTACTGCAATTGGTAACTTATCTATTCTCATGTACTTGTTGAATTCTTTGTAGTGTAGACACATGCGCCAAGTTTCATTCTTCTTACGTGCCATCACCACTGGAAATGAATAAGCATTCTAACTATGACAAATAATACCTACTTCCAACATCTCCTATACCATATTCTCAATTTCACTTTTATGCACATACTAGTACTTGTAAGGTCTAATGTTGGGTGGTTGACTCTCTAGTAGTAATTAAATGGCATAACCATGATATCTTTTGGGAGGCAATCCTTTTGGCATATCCCCAAAAACTATTATCTACCTACAACTACCTATAGATTTGGTGTAGGAACCTTTGACTATCGTGTTGCTTATGAAAATAATTGTGCCACAAACCCTTCTACACCCTTTTTAAGCATCTTTTGAATTTGGTGAGAGCTTACCATCTATGGAAACTTTGTAGGCAACCCTCTCAATTCAAACGTCCAACCCTCTAAATGAAAATGCATGAACAATTCCTAGAAGGTCATCTCAATCGTTCCCAAGGTTGTAATGGCATCCCAAAATATACCTACTCAACCCATGAGAATAGCAAACATAGAGCAATCTAATCAGCAATCTCCCATGGTGAGTTTAATACCATGTTTCCTTGAACAATTGATTACACCCCATTTGCAATCATGATCCCTAATTCTAGAGTTGTGTAGACAAAACAATTCAATTGTGTCACCAACTTATTGTTGAATGAAGTTGTAAGTACTTCTTGGGTCAATCAATATTGTCACCTTCTAATTTTTTAGGAAATACCTTGAGGGTTTGTGGTGTGCTTGTACTTGAAAGTGCATAGCAAGAGATGGTTGGGGATCTTCTGATTCTACTAGCTCATCAACAACCTCTAATGCCTTCTCTTCTTCATTAGCACCCTCAATGTAAAACAACTTTTTCAGCACATTTATGTCCTCAACTATATTTGCCATCATAGTTGAAACATAATCCTTTTGCCTTTTTTCTTCAATTTGTTGAGGTGTCAACCTGAAAGGTGAGGGAAATTTGCTATCATAATGTCCTCTATAGAAACTAGGCTTTCAAAATTTCTAACACATACCCAAACATTGATTAAATCATTTTGTAATGTTACATACGCAACTTTGATCGAAACATTTTGTAATGTTTTTGGCCTCAAAAATAAAAATACAAAGAATAGACCCCTGATGGATTTTGGCAAGATTACTAGAAATGTAAAAAAAACGAAAATTTTCATGATTTTGTCCTAGAGAGTGAATTTATGTAAAAAGATAAAATTGCAATAACTTACTCCAAACAACTCCAAATGACTCCAAATCAAGATAATAGGTGGATCAGTGTTCCCTTGTTCAACCTTCTAGAATTCAAAAAAAAATCATTGTTTTTCTACCCTAAGAGCAAATTTGGTGGAAACCCAAATTTCCCAATAACTCCCTCAAATCTACTCCAAATGACCTCAAATTTGAACCGTAACAGCTTCAAAGTATCTTTGATTAACCCTCCTGAAATAAAAATTAAAAAAATTGCCAAATTGAGAGAGATATACAATTCACAATTTGACCTCTCAACCCAAAAAAAAATCACCTTGTTTTTTGCCTCCCGAGTGTCAAGATCATGCTCTAATGCCACTTGATAAGATCCACACATATAATAACGGTAATAAGACAACGAAGAAGATAGATCACACCACACAAGAGATTTTTGTGGGCTAAGATGCCCTAATATTCAACATATGCAAAAATAGAATTAACCCTTGAGGTAGGGTATCACCATATGATCCTTATGGAAGAAGCCGCTCCACATTATATCTCCAAGAAATCCCAAACACAATATCATACTCAATACATATCCTTATAATGATATTCACCTTTTTTATGTAGAGTCGTAGACTACCTCCTAATAACATAATGGAGGGGTATTCACCTTTTTTATGTAGAGTCGTAGACTACCTCCTAATAACATAATGGAGGGGTAAACACAATGAAGGCATATTCATCACCTAGTATAATTAATTAAACAAGTTGTCCACTTGACCCAATATAAGTGACCTAAGGGATGTGTGCCACATGTTGGCATCTCCATCCATTATCATATCATATCCCTAGGCACATATCATGCTGATTGTGAAACTAACAACTTGCTGACAAAGTTTGTAGGCATATCCAATTTCTTATTAAATTATTAATGTCATCCAGATCTCCTTTTTAGACCATTTCAAACTTAATATTTTGCATATTCTCTTCTAGTAGGCATGCCTCACCATCCAGCAAAGAAAACAATGTCTAAAGTCCCACTTGATGTGAACTCTAACTTTGTAACATCTTTGATAGGAGTTTTCCATGGCATGTATGAAGTCTTTATCTAGCCTCTATTTTGCGGCCCTATCATGCTAAGGCCTGACAATGCAAAATTTCATCTTTGATCCAGATCTGACCAAATGATTTCAAACTTGGGTCAGCCTTAAATCTGAAAATTCAAAGAACTAAACCCCCAATAGATTTTTGAGAGCTTTCCAAAAATGTAAGGGAAAAAAAAATTCAAAAATTGTGGCATGTAGGATAAACTTATGAAAAACACCAGAATTACAATAATTAACTCAAACTTGATCATAGAAAGCCAAAAATCAGATTGTGGCGTCTTGGAATGAATCTACAACTTCAATTAAAAAATCACAGCAAAATTCACAACAGTTTGCAAGATATGGGTGATTCTTCAAAACTAGGATTTCAACCACTTTTGTCCAAATTGGAGCCCTAGTACCACTTATAAGGAATTTACAATATTATTGAAGTAGAGTCACAAAAATAGAACATAATATGATGGAAAATATAGCAGAATATTAAATAATAACCAAGCCACTTGAAGGGGGCGGCCTTCACAATCTTACAATAAGAATAAAGTTCGCAATGTGATTAAACAAGAGAGCATTCACCCATCCTTATTTTAGACATAATCAAATAGGGTCACACATATCCCAACACATGCTATAAGCTAATGGCATGGCAAATACAATGTAAAAGATTACAAGATGCTCATACAAGAACAAGAGGGTAGCATTTATAGGATATGCCACCAAGTGATGACAAATTCAAACCTTGTGGGATAAAGGTGAAAAAGTACAAGTGTAATATAGAGAAATACAACTCAACCGCAATTATTAAAACCAAGTTACCTCTCTAAGTAGATGCTTACCTATGTGAGAGATAACATCTAACTAAGTAAGCTTATTCTAAATGCTAACTAATGCAAGTAAAATATACTAAATGAATAAATAATAAAATGCAATTATTTTCAGCTATGGGAAGATCTGATCGTCAAGATACAAAACTGAATTATATATCCATATTTCTGAGAGGATATCTACATAGGAAGACTACATTTTTAGGTTAAAAAACTTACAATGATATTTAGTGTTGCCTGCAGCGCAATCATTTGGATTTTAGAATAGTTAAAGGTGTATAAGGCTATTTGAGACTTAAGAACATGCCAAAATTTACAGACATGGGAAGACCTGATCATTAAACTCTAATACTGAATGAAATAGCCATATTTCTGAAAGAATATCTATCATAGGAGGAGCCTATGTTTTCAGGTTAAAAATCTTACAATGACGTTTAGTGTTTCCAGCTGTCCACCTATTTTTTATTTATCAATTATTTCTATATACCCTTTCCAACCGTTCTAGCTGTCCTACTATTTTTTATTCATTTAACTACCTTTACAGCTGTTCCAGCTGTCTGCCAACATTTAATGTACTTCCATCTACCCACATGCATGTGGATTTAATTGATAACTAACTTTAATTAAATTACCAACCATAGTAGATGTTCTTATCAACCTGAAAGCCTTGTATCTTCTCTTCACCATCTTTTCTTGCCATTATAGGACTACATAAGATTTGTGAACAAGCTGTTATACATCCATTCACCTTTATCCTACACTCAACAATTGGAGTCCACAATTATGTAGGTGATTCAATAAGCCTTGGGACCTCTAAATGTCATTTGGTTTGGCAGATTTTTCCTTGATTGATTTGCATTTGTACTCTGGGTTTGCTCATTCAGTGTTGTTTCACATAGTTTGGATTTTAGGATTTCTGTATATCTGAAAGTGCATTTACTGTGTGATCATTTGGAATTGAAAATAGTTCAAGGTGTATTCTCTACCCTCACCTCTTCATTTTATAAAACAAGTAAGAAAAATTAAAGGAAATAGATAGCTTGATTTGAATTGTAAGCAACTACTGTGTATTTCTGTCAATGGCAACTAGCATTGGCCGAAGGCTCTCTTTGGCTGAGACTCACTGGATTCATGAGGCAAAGGGCCTGTCATTCATCAAAGCACCTAATACCATATTTTCTAGAACCAAACCCTAGCCAGTCCATTTCTAAGTCTTTTATTATAGGTTTTAATTAAGTTTGACTTAAGGTACGTCCCTCATAGAGTATTTGTTTGTCACAAAAGTGAAGTTCATTCACTCTCTGCTTGCTTTTAACACCATCCTATCTAGAATTAGACCTCGTTCAGATCATTGTGTGACTTTGTGCTTACTAATTCCACTAATAAGAAACAAAGGGTGGAAGTCCCAACATGTTTGGTGGAGCAGATATACCTAAGGTCTAGATCTAAGACAAAATGAAGTCTATGATATATGTTCTATTGGAAGAAATGCAATCTGTCATTTCTTACATCAAGTAATCTATTGTCACCTTGACAGCCTGTGTAATATCCCAAACCACACTTCTTTTTTGAAAGAACACAAGAACGACTCCAGCATTCAAGATACAATGTTGGCATGTCGCACTGCTTGCTAACACACACATAAAGTGTCATGTCAAGAACAACACAAGGTATCAACAACACAAGAAGACATCACCATTCCTCCAAGCAAGGTGGCAAAAGCAGAAGACTTAACAATCGTGTGAAGAAGTCAACACAATTAACCTACAAGAGAGTGGAGCTTCACCACAATGACAATCAAGTCATTCCATGATTGTGTTTTCTCACTAACACAACATAAGAGTAGGATGAGGGAGTCATCCACCTCAAATCCACTCCCTAGACACATCCAACGACACTCACAACACCAAAGGAAACTTAAGGAAGAAGTGGGACAACGAGGAGATACAATACCTCAACTAATCGAAATGGCCACCAATTTCCTAAACATGGGGTAGGATGAGGATGACAACTACCATCCACTCCACAACAACTCAAAGAATACCCTAACACATGTGACAAACCTTCACAAAAAGTTGCTCTAGTAGGAGGTATAAGCCCTCCACCAACGAGATGACAACTGGTCATTTTCGTGCAAGGCATGCTTCCCAATGCCAAAGATGGCAAAACTTCTAGACTGAACTTGTTGACAAGGTGACAACATGAGAAGACTCACAAGACCAAAAGGGACAACTTTCATATACTAAGTTCCCCCGAAAAATGATTGGAAGTGCCCGTTGTTGACAAACGAAGGACTACTATGCTAAGAGGACTACAACACCTAGAAAGGATAATAGTGCACCATTGCTCAGGTGTCCACTTACATTCCACAAGAAATAAGGAACTTCAAACTTAACATAATTCTAATTAACACAGACATCAAAAACTAATACATTCTCCACAATCAACTCCCTTCTAAATTCCATCAACAATCCATTATGAACATGATAGAGAACAACATTACTTGATACATGACCAATAATTAGACAACATTCTGGTATAGCCACCACAATAATAAAAGAATGCCAAGGAGGAAGAATTATCAATTCCAATAATAAGGCATAAAATGAGCTCAATTTCAACAATAAATCAAGTGTGACCAAGGGTCACAAGATAACAAATGACAAAATTTGGTGACTAAACTACTTATAAAAAGAATTTCTATATCAATGCTAGTCCTTACAGACAATTAGAGAGTTCATCAATAACTAAAAGAAAGTATCAAATTTAGAAGGTACACACTATATGCACTACATGACAAATTCTAGCCATAGTTGAGGGAGTAAAGAGCTACACTAAACCTAGAATTCAAGGTCCAAAGTGAGCGAGAGAACATGCTCAAGCACACTAAGTGAGTGACTCTTCTAAGACTCCAAACACGTGACATAACAAAAAAACATCAAGTGCTTACAAGGAACTTGCCACCCTATCATACACACATCTCAATGTGAGCAATACACCAACAAGCAACATGCAAGGAAAAATCATCTCTAAACATGTGGGTGATATAAATACACAACATAAAAGCATACAATAACTCATTTTTCAAACACACCAACCAATGCATAATCAACAATCACAATAATGACTATTGATGAATACAATGAAGCTAAAACACCGATAAACACTCAAAGCAACAAACCCAAGCACGACCTCTACATTCCACAATACATAGTCCACGACTCCACAATACAATGCCGACAACAAACATCTCAAAGCAAACAAACATGAGGGCATTACAGATTGTTTCTTCTTGTGTTTCTTTTTTCAATAAATATGTCTCTCAAAACCGGGTCCTTCTTGGGAAAAAAATTTATGGCATGCCAAAATTCTAGGCCTGTATTTGGAAATAGCGGATTCTATGAAAAGGTTGTGAAATTATAATAAATAATTACATTATAATATATATAGGTGTAAACATTTCCTGCAAAAAAAAAACCAACCCTATTTCCTGTGTTCTTTCTTTCGAAAGCTTCCAACAAATAGAGAAATATGTAAGGGCACACATATGCAAAATGGTTTCAGAAAAAACTTGGATTCAATTGAGCTGGACTTGATATGGTAACGTATCCTGGCAACAGAATACAAAGTGAATGAAAGTTACAGATTTCACTAATTATATAAATACATCAGTAGCAAGTTAAGCAATTTAATCACAATACTTTGAAGCACATGACAATATGAAATCAATGCATCTATAAAATCCTAGGTTTTCCCCAAGAATCAAACAAACACAATCCTCTCACGATGATAAAAAAGTTCCCAAATTCAAAAGCTGGATTTCAAACCAACGGGAAGTAGAGTATAACCTGGTTTCCACCAAAAATATGTTACTAAAGGCACACGATGACTTTTCTACTTAGGTCCATCTTCAGAATGCAGTGGACGACCTGGATCAGAAACAGTTGGGTATGCTGTAGCCTCCAGTTTTAATAGGCGACTCAAATTCTTGTCTTCCACATTTTTCTGCAACAGCAAAGAAAAGAGATTATAGCAAATGGAGTCGCCAGTTCTAACCCTTGGACACTTTCTTAAAAAACCCAGGGATTAGGAAACTTGCATTGTAAAGTCCTATGGGTAGTGGCTACAAGATTTTTCTCGGTGGATGTTTCTGATAGAATTTTGAAGTCTTTTGACAAAAACAACTAAACTATTTAATGAGTGGATGGTGGCTACAAGATTTTTCTCAGCAGATGTTTCTGATAGAATTTTGAAGTGTTTTGACAAAAAGAACTGTAAATTTTATAAATATTAGCGGTGGAAAAATTTAGAAAGATAAATTGGAACAAATGGATAGTAGCTACAAGATTTTTCTCAGCAGGTGTTTCTGATGCAATGTTTTAGTCTTTTGACATAAAGAACTATACAGAAGGATAAAAATAGAATGAGCTTTTAAGTGTTATAAAACAAATGATATGCAGATTTTATAGTTGAGTAATTCTAAGATATAGATTTTTTTCAGGCATATCTAATTTAAGGGAAAAAGCATTTTTTATACGCTGTTAAGGAATGAATTTTTTTAATATTTTCCATCTAGAGAAGAGAAGGAGATGCCAGGGAAAGAGCATTTTTTCAAGAAGCTTGTAGGAAGGGAATTATTTTAGATTTTTCCAGCCAGAGAAGAAGAGAGAAGAGGCCAAGCAAGGGTCCTTTTTAAGAAGTTTAAGGAAGGGATTTTTTATGATTTTTCCAACCAGAGGGGAAAGAAAACCAGGGAAAGAGCGTTCTTTTAAAAGCTTTAAGGAAGGGAGTATTTTTAAATTTCTTCAGTGGCCGAGCAAGTAAATATGACCATCAACTATCATGTTATTGGAAGGGCCACTTCCATTATGACATCGCCCCTGTTAACATAAAAATTATCATATATGTCTCTACCATAGATCGAGCTTTCAACAAATATAGTAATTAATTTTTAGGATGTAAATATGAGTTTCCCCATCTCAACCGAATGTTGTCATCCCAAAGAAGAAAAGGTGGGGGAACTTCCCAAACAAAAATACAGGAATTATAAATTTTGATTTGGGTGCATTTCGGAAGTTTACCAAACCAAAAAAGGTGCCAACAAAGATAAAAAAGAAGGGTTCCCAATTACCAAACCCTTTTTATAAACTCGTTGAAATAATTTTACCAGAGCTAATTTCTTCAAAATTTTGAGTGAAAATTTACCATTAGACATGCTCTATATGCTTCCCACTCGGCCACGCACTCTTCTTTGTCCCATTGCCCTTTCATAAATTTCTCCGAGTACCACCTGCATATCATCCCAATTAAAATGACAAAATGCATTTTGCATACTCGTAAGAGAAAAAAAAAAGAAATACCTGTTGAAGCAGTCATTGTACGCATTTCTCAGCTTTGAGCAGGCGGAAGTGCCGGTTAACTTAGCAGTCATTCTGCAACCCGCTCTGTTTTTATTTCCTTCGCCCGTGGTTTGTGTTTTGGCTTGGCAATTAGACTAAAAACTTTTTCTTTTTATTGTTGGAATATATTTGCAGAGATGTGACGTGTTTTTAGAAGATGCGACGATTCCCCGCAGATTCGATGTCCCGGATAAATATTGAATTTGCGGTATTGTACGGGAAACATAGTGTGCTGTCGTCTGACTTGTGACTTGGGTTTACGTGTATCTGGATGTTTCCTGAGCTTTCGTACAAAGATATGTTAACTGCAACATAGTTTTCAACATTTTTCATGAATGTTGTAGAATACCTAAATTTTGGAGGATTCACAAAAAAGCTTTAAGAAATCTTTGGTTCACTTGGATTTAAAAAACAAATTTGGTAGAATAAAATTGTAGCATTACCAGTTTTTAATAAATGTAAGGAAATAAATTAGTCTATGGATAATTTAGAGTCAATTAGATGATTAATAATAAAACTAGCTTATATTGGGCAAAGTATCCTGGAGAATGGAGCTCTGCAACGGTCATGGCGGAAAACAACAGTCGGATAAGTTTTGGCACGGTGGCAGAGGACGTGAGGGACCCAGCAGGAACAGATCTGGGAACCTCGACCATGTCTGGATGAAAGAATGTTGGGCCCGACCACAGAATAATGCATCGAATGGTCGTTTTCCTGTGGGTCAGGTTCACGGGCATCTTCATTTGAACAGAGGTGTTGGTTTTTCACGAGGCAAGAACAAGAACGGTCAGTATAGAAACGAAGAGTTTCGTAGACGTCGGCAACAGAATGAAGCAAAAATAGGGCAAAATGATCTTCCTTGGCTAGGTAGACAAGATTCAAGAAGAAACCCTAAAGGCAGAAACGGGAAAGGAGGAGTGGCTTGGCAAAAAAAGTCGAATGACAAGGAATGGGAGGAAGTTCGGGAAGAAAGACCAAAGGGCGAAAGGGGAAAACATGGCACATTCTTGCCCAAAGAAGCAAAAAGCGGAAGAACCAAAGTAGTTATTAGCTCCTCGAAACTGCAAGCGGAAGTTTTGAGGCTAGAGCATTTAGGTCTGCTTGGGAAATGGCTTGGGAAGAATCTCAACTAGGAATATTTGGTGAAGTGGTGGAAAGACCGATGGGGCTCTGAACTGCAGTTTAAAATGCTTCAAAATGAATTCTTCTTGGTAGTTTGCCCATCCAGAAATATCAGAGATCAAATAGTTAACAGGGTCTGGGTTTTGGATGGATGTGGCTTTTACTTAAGGCATTGGACAGTGGGTTTTGATCCATCGACCCATGTGATGGAATCCCAGCAAGATTGGTACAGTTTACCAAATCTCCCTCAGGAATACTGGGCTCCTTCCATTCTTGAGGAGATAGGCAATCAACTAGGCACATTTGTTTGTGCAGAAGAAAGGAAATTGGCAAAGAAGAATCAAACCTATGTGTGCATATGCGTGGAAAATAATGCAGAAAGGATGATTTGGAGTGAGATTGAACTTTTAACGGATTATGGGAAATGGGTTCAAAAATTAGAACCGGATTCTCTAATGTATAACAACCTAGTACGCACTTTGGGATGTAGAGTACTTAATGAAGAGGCAGGGAAATCCTGTTTGTTGGATGTCCCACCGGAGAATCCCAAAGCGTCAGTCTGAATCATCTCTGAAATCACAAATCCTACCCTACCAAAGGGAGGGCACGAGAAGTCATTGTCAGAGGAATGTAGGGTTTCCCCAAAAGAGGACAAGGACAACTTGAATCCTATGGGGGCGGGGGGGGAGGGGGGGGGGGGAGGGTTCCTCTAACTGGGACTTCAAAACCATCTTCAGTGGATGAAAGAGAAGGGAGGAAGGCGTTTCAAGAAGAACAGAAGGAGAGGGAGGATCAGTTTGTGGAGTTAGAAGACAAAATTTCTGAGACTTTAGAACTTTTGGGGGATAGTTGCCTAAATGTAGAGTTGGATTCTCTGATAGAAGTTGGGAAGGACTTAGTGGAACTAGCGGAGGCAGCTAAAACAAATTCAGGTATGTTGGGGGTTGGACTCAACTTAGATGGGATAGAGGATATGTGGGAGGCAGAAGCCCAAGATATGACAGAGATGTTAAGTCCACAATCAGGCAAAAAGCGAAAGCTGACAGAAGAATTGCAGGCGGCCAAATCTCAACTAGGAATTCATAGAAGGGATATATTCAAACTAACTCCGGACTGTGGGGATCAAAAAAAGTGGGGTAGAATCAATAATCAAGAGAAGAGAAAACAGGACCGGGAGGCCAGTGGACAACAAAAAATCGATACGATGATAAAAGTAGGGAAGGGTGGAGCCCTTCTTGAACAGCAATGAAAATCTTAACCTGGAATGTTAGGGGCTTACATGCTCCTAACAAGTGGAACCTAATCAAGCGCCACATTGAAGTGAGTCAAGCAGAAATTTGTCTTTTGTAAGAAACAAAATTAGGCGGTGTAGATTTGGAGAAATTTGGCAGGAAATTGAGGTCATGGAATTGGATAGGTTCGGAAGCGGAAGGGGCTTCGGGAGGCCTATTGATCATATGCAAACCACAGATAGTTTTAATAGAATTCTCGAATTCGAGCCAACACTAGATGGTGTGCAAGGTAAGAATCTTAATCTCGAATCTTCATTTTAATTTAATAAATGTGTATGGCCCCTTGATGTGCGTTCAGAAAAGACTAGTCTGGCAAGAATTGGATGGAGTTTTGAACGGAATACAACATGGTTTTAGTATAATAGGAGGGGACTTTAATGCTATCCTCAAATAGGAAGACAAGAAAGGTGGAATAGGTAAAGAACTACAGTCCCAAAAGGACTTATGTAACTTTGTGGAGAGAAATTCTTTATTGGAAATTCCCATAGGCAACGGACATTTCACATGGACAAACCGTAGGAAAGGGTTTGGAAGCATAGCGGAAAAATTAGACCGATTTTTCTTCAAAGGAAATTTGAGTACTTTTCCTTTCTCTTTAGAGAGCAAGATAAACTCTAGGACTGGCTCTGATCATTTTCTAGTCCAATTGCAAATAGACGGGGAGAAGGGACCGATCAGATGCCCATTCAAATTCGAAATGATGTGGCTTAAAGATCCTAGAGTGATGGATTTACTTGAACAATGGTGGAAGGAATGCTCCCCAGAGGGTTCAAGCTTATTCAATGTGACCACAAAGTTAAAATATTTGAAGCAGCGACTCAAACAATGGAACAAAGAGAGTTTTAAGAACATTTTTAGAGAGAAAGCGCAAACAGAGGAAGAATTAGAATTCTTAGCAGATGAAATTACGAAAAGAGGGATGAATGAAGCTTGCTACATGAAAGAAAGAGCACTAACCAACAAGCTTAATGACATCCTGGCCAAAGAAGAAGTCTTCTGGAGATAAAAATCCAGAGAAGTCTGGTTAAAAACAGGAGATAGAAACTCAAAATTCTTTCACAACTCCACAAGAGCAAGGAGGGAGTTCAACAGAATATCATGCTTGAAAGATGGGGATGGTAGACTGATGGAAGATGTGAAGGAAATCAAGGATTCAGCGGTTACTTATTTTCAAAACCTGCTTAATGATTGGGAAGGATCAAATTGGAATGCTCAGAATGTCTCCTTGCAATTCATTCCAAAATTGATTTCCCAAACTCAAATGAGAGCCTTGAATGCCAAATTCTCCGAAGAGGAAGTGAAAGAGGCAATCTATGGGATGCAGCCAGAAAAGGCACCCAGACCAGATGGATTTCCAGCCAGTTTTTTCCAGAGATGTTGGCACTTTCTGGGAAAGGACGTATGGGAAGCCATAGAAGATTCCAGGATGAACAAAAGGGTTTTAAAGGAAGCAAATAACACTTTACTAGCTCTCATCCCAAAAAAAGAGGAACTAAACTATTGGGAAGACTTTTGTCCAATATTGCTGTGTAATACGATTTACAAAATATTGGCCAAAGTAGTAGCTAACAGATTGAAGAAGATTCTTCCCACAATAATATTTGAGGAACAAATAGGCTTTGTCCCAGGACACTCAATCTTAGATGGGGTGATCATTGCTCAAGAAGTCATACATTCAATTCAAAAATTGAATAAGCCAGCAATGCTGTTGAAATTAGACATCAAAAAAGCATATGATAGAGTGAATTGGAGATTCCTCTTCAAGGTAATGGAAGCCTTTGGTTTTCAGAAGGAATGGTTAGACTGGATTTTCGAATGGGTGGCTAGTCCGCAATTTTTCAGTATTGGTAAATGGTTCTCCGGAGGGATATTTCACAGCGTCAAGGGGGCTGAGACAGGGGGATCCCCTATCCCCATTCATGTTTATAATAATGGCTGAAGCATTAGGGAGATCGATTGAAAATGCAAGGAGGTCCGGATGGATTCAAGGTTTGCAAGTTACTAGCAGTCTACCCAACATCACACACCAACAATTTGCGGATGATACAATGATGTTTGGTGAAGCAACGACAAAGGAGGCACAAAGGTACAAAAAAATGCTCGAAGATTATTCTAGGGCTTCAGGGCAAGAAGTAAGTAAGGCCAAATCAGAGATATTTTTCTTTAACGCTAGTTGCCCTAGTGAGGTTCAAATTTTGAGAATTCTAGGATTCAAGATGGGGCAATTGCCATGCAAATTCCTAGGACTACCACTGGACAAAGGCACCAAAAGTAACAGTGCCTGGAGCTCAATGGTGACTAGATGTAAGGATCGAATATCCTCATGGAAAAACAGATGGCTCTCTTGGGCATGGAGATTAACCTTGTTGAAATCAATGCTCTCAGCCCTTCCCATATATATGATGTCTTTTCTACAGCTATCCAGTGGAGTGAGCAAAGATCTAAATAAGGTAATGAAGGATTTCTTCTGGAAAGGCAGTTCAGAACAAAAGAAAATTCCCCTCATAAAATGGCAAAAGGTTTGTGAGAAGAGGGAGAAAGTTGGGACTGGTTTGAGAAACGTTCTTAGCCAAAACAAGGCATTGGGGGAAAAATTAGCTTGGACTATTCATTCTCAGCCGGATCTTAAATGGGTAAAGATCGTTAGAGCAAAATATCTAGAAGCAGATCTGTATTACTTTCTTTCTGTGAAATCCTTACCATCTAGGTCTCGGGTTTGGAACTTCATCAAAAATTACAGAGAACTAATAACAGATTTCCTTATGTGGGAGGTGAAGGACGGAAAGGAGGCTTTATTCTGGGAAGACTCGTGGGAAGGACATCCAGCATTAGCCGACATCCCAGAACTTTCAAGAGTAAAGGAGAAGACTAAACAAATCTGGGGTTCGAAAGTCAAGGATTACATAGATTTTGCAGAAGATACAGTGGATGATCACATGAAGTGGAAATCGGTGAGAAGTCTGGAATTGGGAGGCCAAGAAACTAAAATATTTGAGAAAGAAATATCAAGTTGAAGGATCTGGGGTAGAAAGGGGAATGACCGAATACGGTGGGATGCTGCTCCAAATGGGGTTTACTCGGCCAAGATAGGATATAACATGCTAACATCCTCAACTGAAAAAAATCCAGAGTTTCCTTGAAACCTTTGTTGGAACAAGGTTTGCTTACCGCAAGCTGGGATTTTCACATGGGCCGCAACTCAAGGAAGAATTCTCACAGGAGATAGGTTTACTAAATTGGGTTATCATGGCCCAACCAGATGCTCTCCGTGTCAAGAGGCTGAGGAAACTATGGATCACTTACTCATGAATTGCAAGTTCACCCATCAAATGTGGTGTTGGTTGTGCACAAAACTGAAGTGGGCAACTACATTCCCTAACACTTTACTAGCATGCTTAATTTTTGGCCAAGCAGCGATCATAGCTCCATCTTTGGAAATTGCTAGAAGATGAGTCCTTCAATCCTAATCTGGGAAGTTTGGAAGGAGAGAAATAGACGTCTATTTCCGGATAAAGAGATGTCGATCCCAAGGCTTCAGTGCAAGGTAGAGGCAAGCATTGTAGAAATTTTCAATTCACAGTTGATGGTCAAACAAAAGAAATCCAATTTCACTAAATGGGATGCCTGGATCATGAAACAATGGTTTGGAATCAAATCCCCTCCATTGGCTTGCTCAGGAAATGCAGCCTCCTCGGAACAACGCAATAAGACACAGTGGATCCCCCCCGAGCAGGGGTGGGCCAAACTAAAATTTGATGGAGCTTCTAAAGGGAACCTGGGCCCATCTGGGGCAAGTTGCATAATAAGAACCTGCACAGGCTCGACCCTGGGGAAATTAGCCCAGCCTCTAGCAGAAGGAATGAATAATGCAGCTGAATTCCAAGCTCTTTTGCTTGGACTAAAACTAAGCAAGGAATTAGAAATCAAAAATCTGATTGTCGAAGGAGATTCAACTTTGGTCATAAATGCTCTAAGGACAAGACAGATCCACAATTGGAAATTAGGGGTGTATTTGGATGCGGCACTAGAGCAGCTAATAAATTTTGAACAAGTGATGTTCAACCATACTTTAAGGGAAGGAAACACAAAAGCAAATCTTCTATCTAATATGGGAGTAGTTGGACCCGGCTTTAAAGAATGCCATTCAGAGTAATTCCCAGTGGGTGGTAGGGTGGGCTCCCTTCGCCCCTCATTTGGTCATATGTCAAGCCATCACAGGGTGGACATGAGGTGGTGGATGGGACGGACACGGTGTTCGCGGAGTGGCAATGCCATATCACTCCAAGTCTTTTCAAATTAGCCGAAGGGAGGTGAAGGGGATTAAATTAAGTTAGTTGCTCATGAAGATAGGGGAACCCTTGGCGTCTGACAGGGGGGATGAATGTCACAGGACTCAAAGAGTCATTAGCTTGACATGTAGGGCACGACAATTATGGAAGTGAAAGCTGAAGGGCTAAGTGGCAAATCACTTCACACGAAGTGATAGCTGTATGTAGGCAGAAGGACGAAGGCCATAGGATACTGTCATGGCAAGGACAATATGCTCACTTCGCCATTATCCAGACTCATGTGCGGAGGCTCGACTTTACATCTCATAGGCTTATTAAATGTTCTGATGAAGTCATTCTTAATGTATGGTCTTCGAAATCTAGTTTGTCTTTTGTCTCTATGTAGGGAACAACCGTTAAAAGCGTTGCAAATGGTGAGGACGACGAAGTCGAAATTCATCATCCCCACTTCGGCGGTGGGGCTGAAAAGTTTTGGTGTTGATACACCAATCTCCTTGATGGCCACAGAGAGGCAGATAGCATTTTGGGAGGTTACGGACCAGAGGTTAAAGCGAATTCTGCTCGAGGATGACCCGGTGTCAATAGTAGCTGTCAAAATGGTTTTAGGCAAAGGACACTTGGAAAGAAAGGAATTTTCTAGAGACAACGCTTATATCTCCTCTCGGTTTCTAGATTTTGGACCTAGACATCCTGAAGGCAGAGGCAAAGGAAATGATGGTGCGTCTCTTCCGTGATGACTTGCTTGGGGGCCTAGAGAAGATATTAAAAGCGGCTTTCAAAGGCAAAGGAATCGCGCGCTCCGCAGACCTGGACCTCCTATGGGAGACGGATGATGCAGTTAAAGTCTTTCCCTTCATCCTAGACATCAAAGGGCCAGAACTGTCGAGGCATAGAATGATAGCAGCCGTGGTTGTGGAATTTTTGAAGAGAAAGCTGAAGCTTGTGTTGTAGGAGGGATTGGAATGGATGGAAGATTTCATAAGGTTTGCAGAATTAAATGGTTTTATGTGAGGCTCGGCCTCTGTGTTTGAAGTTTTGTAAGGTTTAAAATTTAATAGCTTGTCAAATTTTGGTTGGTCTTTTAGTAATAGTGCAGTGGAACTGTAATTTCGTTATCAGCTGGATGAGGCTCGGCCTCTGACCTAAATTTTTTGTATCGATGCTTATAGTAGTCCGTTCTTTGAAGCCTGCAATGGGACTGTAAATGTTGAAATGGTGGAATTTTGTCCCGGATTGGAATGTTTTGTTATTCGGCTCGGAGTCCAGGAAGGACCATTAACCCCTGCTTAGCAGATGCATGTATACTTTTATAAAATCAATATAAATCCTACCTTGCATATCAAAAAAAAAAAAAAAAAAACTAGCTTATCTATCTTAATATATTAATCTATATATTATAGGTCGAGAGATCATTTTCGAGGCATATTTTTTAAATTTGAAAAAGCAAAAAAACAAAAAATATACACCTCGAAAATGATATCTCTCGGCATATAATATATAGATTAATATATTAAGATAGATAAGCTAGTAGCAGTCGCAGCGCAACACATAACATGAATTAATATATAATTATACAATATTATTTCATTATATTATTAGATAAATAATAATATTTTAGCATATTTAATATAAGTTATGGTTAGGGGTCAAACATGGTTAGGTTCAAACTTTTATTAGGGTTGAGGTTCAAGTTTAATAATATTTTAGTATATTTAATATAAAAATTTAATATAAGATATGGTCAGGGGTCAAACATGGTTAGGTTCAAACTTTTATTGGGGTTGAGGTTCAAGTTTAATTGGGGTTAGGGTAAAGGTTAAAATAGGGTTCAATTAGGGAATTTAAACCTTTGAGTTAGGGTTAGGGTTGAATTAGGGGAAATCTTTGAGTTAGTGTTAGGGTTAAACTATGGTTAACATTTAAATGACGTTAGGGTTAGTCTTTAATTAGGGTTAGTATTAGGGTTAAATTTTAAATAAGGTTAGGGTTACTCTTAAAATAAGATTATGATTTTATAAATGATAAGGGTTAGCATTCAAAAAAATTTGGGATTTAGGGTTCAATTAAATTTACAATTAATGCTCAATTAGGGGAAGGGTTTGGGTTAGGTTTAGGGTTAAGATAATGGTTAGGGTTAGGGTTATGATTATGGTTAGGGTTAAGATTTAGGGTTATGGTTAGGGTAAGGATTTATATCATGAATAGGGTTAGGGTTAGGGTTAGGATTGTGGTTAGGGTTATGGTTTACGATTAGGGTAAAGATTATGGTGATGATCAGGGGTATATCATGTAGTTAGGGACAATGTTAGGGTTAGGGTGAGGGTGAGATTTTTGGGTAAGGTAAAGTTTAGGATTAGGATTAGGATTAGGGTTAGGGGTAGATAATAGTTAGGGATGGGATTAGGTTTTGGCTAGGCTTAGAGTTAGAGTTTGGGTTAGGATTATGGTTAGGATTAGGATATATATATATATATATAT